>JAUJYZ010001549.1:0-152500 GCA_033675265.1 Actinostola sp. cb2023 | reverse complement strand
GAAGGCAAAGAGATGGCTTAGACGAAGGAACTGTGTTTCAAGTGGACTTAATTTTTGCTGGCATATTGATGGTGAGTTGTAGTAGCCAGTAGTTGCGCAGACAGTATCTTTCATGATTGATTACAGTAAAAATAATAAAAAAAATATAAGCTTAATACATTAATGTAAAGTTATACACCTTGTGGATAATCAATAAATTGCCATGTAGTAATGCACCAGTCAAGTGAAACCCCCTGAGTTTGGGTTGAGTTGACGCCACTGTTACCTCTAAAGATTCATAAAAATATACATGTAGTATTATTAGTACTTCCCTCTGGAATATTGAGAAAATATTTTAACTAGTGAATAAGACCCTTCAAGATTATTTCAGTGAAGTTTCAGCTCAATCAAATTTTGAACAATTTACATCCTACATATAGTCCCCCTTCAAGTTTGTCAGACCTGACAGAAGGGGGGGTACTTGACCCATGTTTGGGTATAGGGGTCTAGGACAACATATTTTAGGACCCTGTTTAGGACAAAGTACAAATACACACTATATTTTACATAATTTTAACACGTTGGCAAACGTCTTGGATCTCGGATGGCTAAATACTGGATAAAACCATACTTAATGACGACAATCGTGCATCATACCCTGTTTAGGACAGACTCACATAAAATTATATACCCTGTTCAGGACAGAGAGGCCATATGGAAACATATACTGTTATGTATACACCTATTTCAACTAACGTTGTCGCATTCAAAGCAACAAGCGTCAAGCCAAGACCGAAGTGAATGCTGGTTTTGTGCTGGCAAATTATTGAAATCAGACGTATTTTCTATGGAACGAAGTGTGATACGCAAACAAACATGTGAAAATGTTCACATTTTGTAATTAGTCCTCATAGAAACAATTGTGATTTAAATAATTGTCAGCGGCATAACCAGCATTCACTTTGGTCTTGGCTTGACGCTTGTTGCTTTGAACGCGACAACGTTATTTGAAATAGGTGTATACGTATTAAGATTGGAATTGTAACCATGATTTTTATGTATCAAATTTGACAATATTTATATATTATAATTTTTAGTATTTTTTTATAGTAAAACTTATTTAGTTTTTTTAAGAACTCATTTATGATGATGATATAAACTGTGTTTTCTTCTTTAGGTTACAATAAGCTAAAACCTTATGGCTTCCCTATTCACGGATGCATTTGTGGATATAGCAGAAGAATACTTTGGTTGGAGCTTGTAAAATCCAACAACAATCCCAACATAACAGCTACACTGTATTTGGATAATGTTCAAAATTGTGGCGGATGCCCAAGAATAGTCCGATCTGATTATAGGACAGAAAATGTTGTGCAACTTTCAGAAGAAGTTGATCTAACTGGTGGATTGACTTTTTTAAGGATATGGTTCAGTCAGGTGTGCTAGAGCTTGGAAATGAATTTCACATGAAATGTCTATGGTTTTGCTTTTCAAAGATTATTCAAAATGAACTCGACAAGGTCAGAGATCACTGGAACAGTCACTACATATGGCAGTCAAGGCATGATACAGTGAGTGCAGTGGAGTTCCAGATATTTTATATTTTTTACCAGAACAGTTAGGTTCTATGGATTGTACTATCCCAGTATCAAGATAAAATAAAGGAAGTTGAAGGAGATTGTCAGATTGATGTAGAGGATGAAATGCATCATGAATATTTTGAACACATATTAGAAAGTACATGTAGTAGGTGGAACATGGCAGTTGATGAAGGAGATGCATTTGACCTTTTTCAAAGATTTAACCTATTACAAATTTGAACATTTTAATATTGAATTTTGATACAAATTTACATCATATGTAAGACAAGCAAAATGAAATACTTGTCTTTGCCCAGAGCAATTTGTGTAATTATTTCCACTAATTAGTACTAAATATATAGCAGCAATTAAACAATAGAAAACAATAGAGTGCAGACAAAAAAAACTGACAGATTTGACTAACTAAATAGCACTATAAATGGTGTAAAGTTATTATTTGTCTTCTATTGTTTAGTGCCATTTAGCACTGATTGTTTACTACTTTTTCATGCCTTTGTTGTCTGCACTCTAGAAATGTCACTATTTAGTAATAGTGCTAATAATTTGGTATGCCTCAAAAATTCAATTCATTCATAAATAATAATATTGGATTTCTATTGTAAATTATGTAAATTGGTAATCAATAAAAACCTTTTCATACTTCATGAATATTCATTATCCCGTGCAATGACGTAATAAGCAGTATATAAGGTAGAATTAATTATGCAAATGTGTCAGTTCACCAAGATTGAGATGGCGAGTGGAAGTCGACCCACCCAACCCACCCTCTTGTTGACAAAATTAGCACTTATGTGCTCTTTGTCGTATTGCTCGACAGGGAGTCTCATCCCATACCTTAATGCTAATGAGTCAGCGGGAGGGATAATGTACTATTGTGTTGATTTTGCCATGCAAACAGGAACAAAGAATGTGTTCTTTATAAAACATTTTTACAATAACTGGAACTGGACAATAAAGCTGCTTCACAATAGCAATAATTATATAAACTTATGTAGATGTTTTATGTTGTTATGCTTTAAAATATATTATGTCACTAATCCTGTTATGCCATTATGCTGTGATGTCCACAATGATAACATAAAACCTAATGCAAAGGTGTATTTTGCATTTATGTCACCTAGTATGAACCAGGCTTAACTTATAATATTAAATAACTCTAGATCTTTAACAAAGTTATATGTACATGCACAATGTACAACAAAATGTAAGTTACATCCACTATATTTACAAAGTACCAAATCCCTGAAAATTATATTGTTAAGTTTGTCTCAGATTTCAAGAAATGTATTGTCTCATAGCTGACACATGGCGACACTTTAATAGGAAGACTGCTACCTCGTTGAATCTTTAAATCGCCATCTCTCGAGGCCATCATTCCAACTTGTATGGTAAAAACGTCTTGCACGATGATATCAACTAATCAAGTATTGATTTCTTGTTCTTGAACTTTGACGTCAGCAGTTCTGTCAACTTCTTTTCGTTTCTTAAATTCAACGTAACTTGGGTGTTTCTGTGCTCCCAAAAGACTTTTATTCGAATCTTTGTTGACTTGTGTCCCACAGGAAGGACAAAAGTTTGCATCTAAGAGAGTAATATTTCCTCCACATCCGGGTGTTCGGAAAACTAAGACCCCCAAAACTAAGACCCTAAGACTAAGACCCTAACTAAGACCCTAAGAAATTATAAAATGTCCAAATCCAAATCCAATGTTCTGTACTTTAATAGAAAAAAGAAGAGAACAGAGGAAAGGCTGTGTTCGCACCACGTTTAGCTTCAAAATTCCATGAGTTTCTCTGCCGTCTGAGCCGGTGATAGTTGGCTCGATGATATCGAATATAACTTAAAATATCCTGTCTTTTCGGCTTTCCATGAATAAAACTACCCCCAGAATAACAGCTTCTTACTTTGAGGAGTAAAATTCACGTGTCCAGTGGTTTTCCAGTGGTAGTTTTTCAAATCAGTTGGCAAGGCGGATAAGTTTTTACGGATAGTCAGTAGCCGCCATATTTAACACAGGTAACCCAAACACAATTATGCCCTACCACAGGAAACCCATAGAGCCGGTCCTAATGGAAGGAAACAGCGTTCCTCCTTTAGACTTATCAACCAAAAGAACCATACGCGGTTTAAAACATCAAGAAGATGGATTTAAATGTAAATATGTCATTCAAGAATGAAATTAACTAATTGGAAGAATAGTTATTGTATATCCCTGTGTGTATATGGGTTACCTGTGTCAAAGATGGCGGCTGCTTTGTCGCTGCCGTAAGACATGACTTATCTTGACTGATTGATTTGAAAAACTGCCACTGGAAAACCACTGGATACGTGAATTTTACTCCTCAAAGTAAGAAGCTGTTTTTCTGGGGGTGGTTTTATTCATGGAAAGCCGAAAAGGTCGAAAAGACTGGATATTTTAAGTCCTATTCGGCATATCATCCCGGCCGCACATTTATATCACTCAAACTTTTTTGAACTAGCTGAGCTGAACGTCACCCAATTAATATTAAAGTACAGAACATTGGATTTGCCTGATTTGGACATTTTATAATTTCTTAGGGTCTTAGGATCTTAGGGTCTTAGGGTCTTAGGGTCTTAGGGTCTTAGTTTCGGGGGTCTTAGTTTTCCGAACACCCCTCCACATCCAGTACAAAACATAATTCGAAGAGAGGAAAGTGGATGGCTAGGCTACCAAGCACGAGTCGTCGAACCCAGCCTTCGCTCGCACCCTGCGCGCGCAGTGTTTTATGTCCTTATTTGCAGCAACTCGTTTTATTTGCAGCGACTCGTTTTATTTGCAGCAACTCGTTTTATTTGCAGCAACTCGTCTTATTTGCAGCAACTCGTTTTATTTGCAGCAACTCGTTTTATTTGCAGCAACTTGTTTTATTTGCAGCAACTTGTTTTATTTGCAGCAACTCGTTTTTTATTTGCAGCAACTCGTCTTATTTGCAGCAACTTGTCTTATTTGCAGCGTGTCCCCTATGGGCCACCGTAATATCCCGGCATATGCTCTATGATAAGTATTGGAAGACTGGGTTCGAGTGTTTTGATTGGCTGAATTAGTTCCACGTTTTTCGAGGTGTTTGCCCTCGATGAAAGACTAGTGGAAATATCACTTGAATGGACTCAACGTTATTTCTCCAGCACATTGGATGAGACGGGCGAGGCAGTCTTTGGTGGTTTCTAGAACATCAGTTTAAAATGTGGGATGAGGCCAGGAAGAAGGCCAAGATAGGAAAAAACGATTTTTAAAATGTAAAATAAGCGATAAAACATATTTTAATCAAATTCTCACCATTTCAAGCAATTTTAAATTTTTTTCTAAAAAAGAGCTTGGGTTGCCTGTGGTTATACAAGCGTATAGAGGTTTGGTTCCGACTGTAACGCAGGCTAGAGAACTGACCATGCACGCACATGCAGGGGTTTTCCCTTGTGAGTGTCGCTTATCAGCAAAATTAAGACAATATGTTTTAGCTGTTTACTTGTGATCATTTATCTTAGTAAGGTTAAATATAATATAGAACCCAAAACCCCAAACATTTGAGAAAGAGAATGGATGAATGAATGAATGAATTGAAGAATGTATGAATAACTAGTAATTGAATAAATGAATGAATGAACGAATGAATAAATGAATGAATGAATGAATGAATGAATGAATTGAAGAATGTATGAATAACTAGTAATTGAATAAATGAATGAATGAACGAATGAATGAATGAATGAATGAATTGAAGAATGTATGAATAACTAGTAATTGAATAAATGAATGAATGAACGAATGAATGAATGAATGAATGAATTGAAGAATGTATGAATAACTAGTAATTGAATAAATGAATGAATGAATGAATGAATGAATGAATGAATGAATTGAAGAATGTATGAATGAATAAATGAATGAATGAACGAATGAATGAATGAATGAATGAATGAATGATTATTTAATTTAAACACTTCAAATACTCTAGTTGTTATTATCTCTCTGGTATTCTGTGTTTTCTAATACTGCGTTTCGTGGAATCTGTAACGCTTGTAACGCCTCTGTGTCATCAATACCCATCCCACTTCGACGTGAAGACAAAGCGACATTTCGCAGCAATTTGACCCTAAAGTTTCACCTTCAGCTTTAACTCAACCTTCTTAAGATCTTTTTTCTGTAAAATAAACAAATAAATAAACTGAAAGTAGCATTTTCTTTTTACGATACAAATTATTCCGAATACACGAATTTTCCCAAAATAGATATTTACATACCCTCTGACGTCATGGGGGTTTCCCAGTATATGATATTCCTGTGTTGTGATTGGCCAGTATAATTTCATAACGCGTCATCTAGTCATGTGAGTTTTTAGTAATCGCCTTCCAAAGCCATTTATGGCACGGCGTATGACAGCTTGCCAATCAGATTACGTGAATGATTACGTTTTCTGGGAATCGGGGGTTTCCTCGACCGATCAAACATTACAAGTCTAGTGACCCCGAATATCTGTGACTTCAACGCCGTCTTCTTGGAATAGCTGTGTCCGGACGTGTTTGGGTTGGAGTCAAAAGCGAATTTTCTTTGCTGGATTCAACGAGCTGTCTTGGTGATTTCATTAGGTGAGTTTGAAATATTTACGGACAAGAAATAAGGTTTCTTATGGTGTTCGTTTTGGTAGAAGATAGTCTTCGTGCAGCGATCGAGGCGCGCGCTGCTGTGTCCACTACCTACTCGACTACAAAAACTAACGTGAAGTTCTTCAGCGATTTGCTCGCTCATCGATTATCAATGTACAACTCAGTAGTCGATCAGCTGAAACACAATTCAATCAGTTGTTCTTATCGAGGGGAAATGTTGCTACAATATTTTTCTTTCTCACCTCGAAGTTTGTTTAATCCGTGTTGAGTTTTTGTTTTGATTTGCCCCTTGATAGATTTCGCAAGTCATGGCTACAAATACTGCAGATGAAACGGAATCTCTAAAGAGGCTTTTCAACCCCGATTCACAGGTAAATATTGTTATTATTTTGCTAAATAATGTAAAACAACTTCTAGTTTTGAGTATTGTAATTCTACGACCGAAGAATCTAATCGAATGGAATTTAATGTACAACTTTTGGTATCACGCTATAGATTCAAATACTAAAGTGGTATTCGTAGCGTGATTCATTACGTATTTTAATACCGAAAAGCGATTTTAAGTTATATGTTATCAAATAAGTGTCAAACTCTATTAAAAAAGAACGTGTTTATTCAAATTTCATGGAAAATGTCACGCTACAATTCACTCTTTTTTAAACAAAATATTATAATATCAGCCCTCGTAGCATTATTGATGAACTCAATTGTGAATTTCAAGGGATTTTCATGGAGTTAGTTTCTTCAGTACAAGACAAGGCGTGTCCTGAAGTTAAATAAAGTATATATTCTTGGAATTAAGGGATGTTTGAATAGACTTGCTTGCCCTTTCAGTCAACTGACCCTAGCATATGATCGACATACTTCGCTTACAATACAATAGAAATGTTAATATTCATATTTGCGCTATTTATGTTTCCAAATGTTTCGAAATGTTTTCACAGGAAGAATTTGTATTCAAAGACTTCTATAAACTATATTATATTCAGTATTTTGTTCAAAAAATTGTTGAGTACAAATATTTCCCCTCCAGAAATATTATAAAATGAAAGCACAGAGATGGAATTTGTTTTTCTAAATTGAAACAAATTTGCCTTATGTCAATCAAAATTTACACTTTGACTGAATTAAAGAAATCTGAGAATTCAAATTGCAGGATTATAAAAAATAACTACGAATTAATTTAGAGCTTTTAATTATTATTTTTATCACTCTGTTATTCTATTTTTCATAAATTTGAGAAGTGCATTCCAAAGAAATGTATTTTTCAATTAGTTAATTTTTACCAAAAAATTGCATAATTTTTTTGACATGAAATATAATGTCTATAGGAGTGGTTGAGCACTAAAGAAAATAACAGTTTACTGGAAGAATGGCTCTCGACGCCAATGACTGAAGCAAAAATAACTACAGCAGCACCTATTGTCGCTACGACAATAACACTAGAAGCAATACAGAGTTTACTGTACTCTACTGGGTATGCAGTTGGAGGTAATTATAGATCAAGAGTATTATTTCCATACATGTAGATATGTTGGGGTTCACTTTTTATAACATTGTTTTGCTTTCATAAACCACTTTCTTTCAATTAATTCCTTTCAATATTATTAAATTATAATATATTAATTATTAATTATTAATACTAACCTAAACACATAACTTACCCACCATAAAACCCCAAACTAACCAAGACACCAACCCTCAGAAAAATTATAACCAGTATTCCAATTTTATATATAATAATAATAATAATAATTCATAATAATAATAATAATAATAATAATAATAATAATAATAATAATAATAATAATAATAATAATAATAATAATAATAATAATAATAATAATAATAATAATAATAATAATAATAGTAATAACTGAATAACTTTATTTCTGTGTCAGGTAAAATAGCAGTTTCCTACTAAGTAAGGACACCTAAACTAAAATAATGATGATCCCTGAATCCCATTCCCATTCCCTACCCCATTAAAATTACTCCTTAAAATTCTAAAATAAATGATTATATAATTGGAAACCAGCCAATTTTGTAGCTGAATTTGTTTACCCACAATAATGTATAATTATATAACCATTATAATCTTCTATACTAGTCGAGTACCCCCCCCCCCCCCCCCCCCCCCCTGGGTGGAGTCCACCCCAGTAACATACCCACTCATCCATCACATAATAAAGCATATTTGTTAATGACAGAGGTAAACTGCACTGATGTACTACTGGATATTATGGAGTTTGGCCCATTTGAGGACACACAATTTGATTCTGTAGTCGACGTGGAGACAAGTACACTTTGTAAACAAGAGAAGAAAGACAAAGGTAAAATTACTCTCCATTAAACATACTTAATAGTCATTATTTTTGTCATTTGATTGATATAATAAAACACTAGTCTTTTATCATCAAGAGTTCCAGACTTCCGGTACGCGCGCAATGCATTGTGAGATTATTACAAAGGAAAAGTGAGCACTAATTCTAGACACAGGGAGCCCAAGCTATGTTTTTGCTCACTTGGTGCTCACTTTTCCTTTGTAATAATCTCACAATGCATTGCGCGCGTACCGGAAGTCTGGAACTCTTGATGCTTGTATTGGAGTCTGATGAATGTAATAAGTAATATCAACCCTTCAGATTCATTTGCATATTTCATGATAATGATGTCATGCGACAACAAATGTTATAGTGAATATATCTCATAAAATTATTTATAATAATTTTTTGATAATAATAATTTTTTTAATAACTTTTTTATAATAAATTAATTAATTATTATTATTATTATTATTTATCATTAATTAATTTTCAATTAATATTTAAGGAGATGCTGTGTTGTGTGATCAATCTGAGGACTCATTACCAGACTACTCGGACTTCTCAGAGTTGTCAGAAGACGACTTTACATTCCTACCAGGTATGTATACTGATGATGAATGGATGAATGAATGGATGGATGAATGGATGAATGGATGAATGGATGAATGGATGAATGAATGAATGGATGGATGAATGGATGAATGGATGAATGGATGAATGGATGAATGGATGAATGGATGAATGGATGGATGGATGGATGGATGATGGATGAATGGATGAATGGATGAATGGATGAATGGATGAATGGATGAATGGATGAATGGACGAATGGATGAAGGGATGAAGGGATGAAGGATGGATGGATGGATGGACGAATGGATGGATGGACGAATGGATGGATGGATGGATGGATGGATGGATGATGGATGGATGGATGAATGGATGGATGAATGGATGAAGGGATGAATGGATGAATGAATGGATGGATGAATGGATGGATAAATAAAGTATTATTAATTAATTTATCAACTATAGATATGGTCATGTCAGACAGTGATTTGGAGCTGAGCTGTGATTCAGGAATAGAGGCAGAGATGGATGACTTACGAGGTGAGAAAAATCATGTTTTACAATAACAGAGCGTAATCTCGCAATCTGATTGGCTCTCAGCCATTGTCAATAAGAGGACAGACAAATAGAATGACGAATCGCTCGCTGCGCTCATGATTTCACTGCAAAGTTTTGAACATTTTGTGACGTCAAATCCATTGTCAATAAGAGTACAGACAATGGAAAACCGCTTGCGATTTGTTAATTTTCCTTCATTAATTATATAATTATGTCCTTCTTATCTTTTTTCCTTTTTTTTCTCTCTTTCTTATTTCTGCCTTTCTTTGTAAATGACATTGTTTGAGATAAAGAGTAATCCTATTGTTTTTAGAATCCTGTAGTCCAAGCGACAAGAATGACAAGTTGGAAAGAAATGAAAAGAAAAGAACAAGAAGTCACCCTGAGAGTGGTTCATGTCAAGGTAGGTGTGAAGTAGCTAGACACTCGATCGATGATGATTATGATTGTCATCATTGATTACCACCATTGTGATCATCGTTTGTCAATCACAATGATTATCATCATCACCATTACTATTAAATTAACAAAATCATCATCATCATCAATTAAATAAATAAATAATTATTATCATTGTCACCATCATAATCATCATTCATCGTCATTCATCATCGATAGTCACCATCATAACCATCGTTTAAGAATCCTGATAATAATAATGATGATGATGAATAATGAATTATTAATGATGAATCAACATCATCATCATCATCATCATCATCACCACCAGCATCATCAATCATCACCATTGTCACCCACTATCATCATCACCATCATCATCATCATCATCATCATTATCATCATCATTATCATCATCATTATCATCATCTAATAAATATTGTCATCACAGATTGCTGTAAAACTGATCTGAAAACACAGAACAAAAGGTCTCACAAAAAAGCCAAAAAAGATGACGACGATGAAGGTAGGATTAGCTTTACACTAAGAACAAAAATTGTCATTTGTTGTGAATTAAAATAAAACTATAAAAAATATTTGCAGATTTGATGAGCATTAATTATAATTAATTAATTTTTTAATTTTTAATTTAATGTTTAATTTAATTTTTTAAATGTTAAATTTAATTTTCAAACGAATTTTTAATCGAATTTATTTTACTTTTCAATTTTTAATTTAATTTTCTTAATTTAATTTTTTTAATTTAAATTTTAATATTTTTTTTATTTTTAATTTAACTTTAATTTTATTTCTAAATAAAGTAGAAACCTTTATTATTTCCAGATTTTCCCAAAGCAAATTGTCAATTCCTGTGGGAGTTTCTCCACCATCTTCTAATCAGCAAGCGTTACGAGCAATGCATCGCGTGGAAGAACGCAAACAGAGGAATCTTCAGAATGGTCGACCACAACATGGTTGCGAAACTATGGGGAAAGCACAAGAAGCGAAAAAACATGACATACGATAAGCTAAGCCGAGCACTACGTTATTACTACGCCAAGAACATCCTGGCTAAAGTCAATGGACAGCGTTTAACGTACAAGTTTTGCCGAGATCCAAGCGGGAAGAAATACCCTTCTTAGTCCAGTGTAGTGGTAAAATTAATGACATTTGTATATTCCAACACAATCAAAAATTCTCCGATGGGGGAGGGATGGGAATATGTAGGATCCAAACTGTAATTTACAGTATAAATATTCCTGCACACCCACCCCTCCCCCTCACTTTTGTAGTAGTGTAATATATGAATAGGCCTTGTAATGAAAGAACATGGTGGAGAAGATGGGCTGATGGAGAACCCAATTAACGAAGAAGTTGGGCAGTCGGAGATCTGGCGGTTTGGTAAAGATAGTTGATAGTTAAGTGTTGCTTAAGGTTTAGAGGGTATTTGTTGGAGAGCATGGGATAGTGGAGATATACATGGAGATATCATTTGGTGGAGAAACCGTTTGGTGGAGAAACCGTTTGGTGGAGAAACCGGTTGGTGGAGAAACCGATTGGTCCGGAGAAACCGGTTGGTGGAGAAACCGGTTGGTGGAAAAACCGGTTGGTGGAGAAACCGATTGGCGGAGAAACCGGTTGGTGGAAAAACCGGTAGGCGGAGAAACCGGTTGGCGGAGAAACCGGTTGGCGGAGAAACCGGTTGGCGGAGAAACCGGTTGGCAGAGAAACCGGTAGGCGGAGATTCCAGTTGGTGGAGATTCCAGTTGGTGGAGAAACCGGTTGGTGGAGAAACCGGTTGGTGGAAAACCAGTTGGTGGAGAACCAGGATAGTGAAGAAGGTATTTTAGACCGCAATCATTGCCAAGGCAACGAAATCACAATGTTGTTGCGCCACTGATGACGTATCTATTGTTGTTATCGACAAACATAGCCGCATAATTACAAATCAGCAATCCCTCAAGGTCTAGTTGACCCAATATTGTTGCTGATGGTTTAACTAGTTTTACCGTGTAAATACAGAAACCTTTACGTTAAAGTAAGAAATGTAGAAGACAAGTGACTGAAATCAACGAGTTACGCACAAGAAATGCAACGTAACGGTAACGTAAGATAATACGTCATATCTAGTATGAAGGACGAAAACGCAAAGGCTTTTTGTACCGTAACGTAACTGTAAGCAGATCTAAGTATCGTACTGAAACTTAGAGCTGATTTCGTATGAATGTGAAGAATCACGTAAGATTTTCACAGTCATACGAAATCTGCTCTAGCCATTCTGCTAACGAAGCGTAGCGACTCCGTAACGAATACGTAATAATTCCGTAACCAAACCGCAGCCACGACATATCGACGTAACGGACGTTTGCTTTTTAAAGGCTAGTAATTAGAAATTAACGTAATAAAAACGCAACCGTACTTTCCGCCTAACGTATTTGTATAGCCGTAGTACTTCCGTACGAGACACGTATCGTACACGTACATATTGAATAACCTATATACTGAACCGTTACGTTCTTACGTATTTGTATAGCCGTAGTACATCCGTACGAGACACGTAGCGTACACGTACGTATTGAATAACCTATATACTGAACCGTTACGTTCTTACGTATTTGTATAGCCGTAGTACTTCCGTACGAGACACGTAACGTACACGTACGTATTGAATAACCTATATACTGAACCGTTACGTTCTTACGTATTTGTATAGCCGTAGTACTTCCGTACGAGACACGTAACGTACACGTACGTATTGAATAATCTGTATACTGAACCGTTACGTTCGACCTTACGTATGTCGTACGGAATTACGCGGGTGCTCAATAATCTATTCAATACATCGTATATACATTACTTGTAAATATTATTTTAATAATGTGCAGACGTTCAGAGAACGAAAAACAACATTTCAATCCTGATTGCAAATACATTTGTACATAGAACTTAGTATACCGTACATTTGTAGAAAAAAGATTTATCGAAGTAAAATCACATACCTGACGATGAAGTGTGTATTGAAAGACCGTTTTCTGGGTGGTGTGTCCCCTGTAGACGAGAGCGTCACAGCATTGTTATGGATGTACTTATAGCGATGTTCACGGTGACGTAAGCCATTTTTTTTGCCAACCAGAGATCGATTCGGGCTGATGAAATAAAGCAACTTGTGTAGAGCTATTGTAGAGTCGTTTTCGTATGAGTGGGAAACCTACGGTACGGAGTTACGGTCACGGTACGGAATAGAAGACATTGTATTCAACCAATCACAGCGCGCGAAATCATTTCACAACCAATCACAATGCTTGGGTACCGCACGATGATGGCGCGATACGGTCACTGCACGGCACGAGCCGTACCGTAACTACTTCCCACTCATACGAAAACGACTCTAATCATGGTTGGTAAACAAACAGCGGACATCGCTATACTGTTAGAGAATATTTCTATATTCTCTCTGTGTTTCCTTCCCTCCTTCCTTCCTTTCTTCTTTTAATTCCTTTCCTTCCTTCCTTCCTTCCTTCAGTTGATATTTTTAAGAGGGTTTTAAAGACGTTTTTATTTAAAAAAGCATTTTTATAAGGGATAATTTATGTACATATATTTTTATATCTTTTCTTCACAGTTATGTTATCATTATATTTCCATATTTTTATTTTTATTTTATTTTTATTTAAATATTATTATTGTATACCATTGTAATGCGCATTTGAAAATTTTTACGATTGATATTTGCACAATATAAATGAATAAATTATTATTATTAATTATTATTATTCCTTCCTTCTTTCCTTCCTTCCTTCCTTCCTTCTTTCCATCCTTCTTTCCTTCCTTTCTTCCTTCCTCCCTTCCTTCCATCCTTCTTTCTTTCTTTCTTTCCTTCCTTCCTTCCTCCTTTCCTTCCCCCCTTCCTCCCTTCCTCCCTCCCTTCCTTCCTTCCTTCTTTCCCTCCTCCCTTCTTTCCCACCTTCCTTCCTTCTTTCCCACTTTCCTTCCTTCCTTCTTTCCCACCTTCCTTCCTTCCTTCTTTCCCACCTTCCTTCCTTCTAGTTTCCTTCCTTCCCTTAATTCCTTTACTGTTGTAAATGGTGTCTATGATACATACTCGATCGGCCAGGTCTTCGATCGTGTAGCTGCACAAAAGTCCTGGCTATTGTTCTATTGTCGTTCTATGTATTGTTTTTACACAAAAAGCAATTGCTAGGACAATTTGTGCAGCTACATGAAGACCTTGCCAGTCGACCAAGCATTTTACAAATGATTCGACCAATTCTGCATTTAAAATAGGTCGCCTCTATTTGGGGGTTTACCTCGGTGTAAAAACCTCACAACTGACGTAATTGCATTTTTCTCTTCACTGCGTGTATCAACTCACTTCGTTCTAAGTTCTAAAGATCCCTAAACCCTTTGCAGTACTTACTGGATTGATGAATCCATATTTGTATGTATTATTGTGGTTATTTTGAAAATTAGCGATACAGTAGTCTTGTAAACAGTGTTTGTATGTAAGGTTCTTATACACTGAGGTCATGCCTCAGTTTGCGTGTCACAAGGCAAATAAGCACATAAATCTATTACCTGTGAAGTACGAGTCAGCATTTCTCATCGACGAAGAAACGAGATGAAATTCATGGCCGTTTATACACCGTGCAGAACAGATGGTACGATAAATCAAAGCAGGGAGTTTTAATAGCTGTGCACGTGACACTGCAAGCCTACAATGGACTCGTGAAGTTATGCAGAGAATGTTCAACGCAATGACGAAATTGCTGCATAGCTATTGCTGATTTGCACGTGACGTCATGGCGGCCATGTTGGTTCCCGTGATAACAAAGCATTCCTCATTAGCTTCTCTTGCTTGTACCACCAACATGGCCGCTGTGTCTTTGCTATTATATGATTTATAATAATAATAATAATAATAATAATAATTTAACTATCGGAAAATCTGCGATAAAATGTTCTTAAAATACATTATAAAATATATAATATAGACGACGTTTCGACGTTAACTGAACGCCATTATCAAGTAAAGTAAAATGAAAATGAAAGATAGATATATAACAATAAGAACAATAACGTTGATTATACAAAAAAGTACTAAAGTCAAACAAAGAGTTTAAGGTGCGGTAATACGAGCAACAAAATCGTGCAACTTGTCGCGCAACATTTTCAGTAACATTTTCGCGACAAGTTGCGCGAACGGTGGTAATACGAGAAACATTGCTCTGCAACTTGCAACGCAACAATGTTGCGCGACAAGTTGCACGATTTTGTTGCCCGTATTACCGCACCTTTAGCACGCACGGAGTCCGTTTGTATATTTAGACTGGGTCTCAGTTTCTTAATGAACAACATCTCGTAGATTAGACAGTCAAATTTTCCTTTGCACTTCTTGAGAATGTGGAACTGTGATTGGTCGACATCGGTGTGGCTGCCATGTGCTGCTTGGAAGTGTTTACCAATGGTGGAATTCTTATGCTCAGCTACTCGTTGGTAAAGGTGTCTAGTGGTATAACCAACATAATCTGCATCGCACAGAAATAATAATAATAATAATAATAAATAACATATCAATAATAATAATAATCTGCGTCTTTGTACTTGAAATCTCCAGGGATTGATTGCAAACCAGCAATTGTTTACAGAGATTGAATGACTGAATGAACTTTATATCTAACGAGGGGAAAGACATAACAGTCACAGAAAGGAGGGGGACTTCCAGGTGCAGCAACGTGCATTTTGCGTGCCGAATTGCGGACAAGTATAGAATCAATCAAACCACCGCGCCGTTTTATATCCCTTCCTCTCTCTTTAGAAACCGCTGACCTCTCTAAACTCTAAAACTGAGAAAATACTTTATATTCAATAGTATTTAATAACATTTGAATTAATGATTTCGATGATTAAACGAATATAGTATTGTACATCATAAATGTACGTAAGAACATTTGAATACCAGTATCCTCGCACTGTCTTTTACCAGTATTTTAAAGGGGACTTCGTGTCCTATTGTACAACACCTGCCTTATCGGCGAATCTTGAAAAAAAAAAAAAAAAAAAAAAAAAAAATCCTTTCATGTCTTTTGCTTGCTTGTGTTGCTTGTAAAACTGAATCTGTAGTTATTACCTCTCGAAAACGACCACCTTGTTTAATAACAAGGGTGGTCGCTTTCGAGAGGTTTAACAGGCGAGCGTCAATCTGAGACCATAAAATCTACACTAAAGTATTATTTAACTTTGGCTTCAAATCAGCCGTGGTTGCTAAGCTCGCAAACACCGGCAAATCCTCTAGAGATCGAATGCGGTCTAGCTGTGACCGTGAAGAACTGGCAACCACTCGTCCCAGTTCCTTCACGGCTGATTCAACGTGCCATCTTTTCCTTGTGATCTGTGACTCGATTTGTTGCAAACACGACGAGTTCTTGTTTATCTCGCCTTTTTGATATTTATACAAGTTCATGCTTAATTTTTTCGACTTTTCAAAGTTTCGTTTTTCTTGTTTGAAGTCGTTTTCCTGCTTATCTTCTGTGTTCTCGTGTTGAACGAGTCCTTCGTTGAGGTCTTTCAGTCTTTCCAAGATGATCGCCATTTTTTTCTGCTCTTTGATTCGCAAATCCATCAGTCTCATCTCTTCACAATGGCGATCGATTTTCCTTTTCTTTTCTTGTTGTTTTTGCTGTTCTTGCTGCAGAACTTTCCTCAACTCCTCTACGTCATCACAGTTACCATGGGAACTTGGGTCCGAGATATCACTGAGCGTGCTCGTAGTGATGGATTCCGCTGACCGGTAGGGAACCAGGGAACAATTCGTTTCTGATTGGTCAAATGGGACACAAATGACCTCGGTTGGTTCAGCAACGATTATCTCGCTTTGGTTGTCGTCATCTTTTTCGTATACGTATCTTTGTACGTCATGCGTGACGTCATCGATTGCAACAGCGTCAACTGTCACGACATAGTTTGGAAATGAAGACCTCTGGGTGTCCTGTATCGTGACGTCATCACCCATGACGTCATCACCCGTGACGTCTTTGCTGTTTACTTCATCGTTTGCCTCTTGGAGTTTTGCTGGCGTCTTTTGCGTGACGTCATCAGGGATGAAATCGTCACTGATGACGTAACTAATGCTTGCGTCATGTTTGTACGCATCGTATATGTGTGTCTGTCTACTGTCGTTGGAGCTGTCTGAGTGCAGCTCGCTAATTCCTGTGTCTGTCTCGCTGGTCTTTCTTGCTCGCTCAACTGTGGGTTGTTTTTCTTTAGCAAAGCTGTAAAACTGGATCTTGTCCTCGTCCAGCTGCAGGTACTTGGCATACCGGGACACGGCCTTCCTGTTTTGTTTCTCAGCTTTATCAAGCGCCGATAGACAATTTCTTTGACTCTCAATCAGCTGGATCAATTTGGCGCGAATTTCTTGTTCGTTGCTATGGTGATCGACTGGTGCGTAAGACTTCAAGCACGACACGTGGAAATCGACGAATCGTTGATCGATTGCACGGCTGATCATCCTCTGTATTCTCATATCGCCGATTTCTTTACGAACATGCCGACGAACTCCCGATGAACTATCGATTGAATTGACGATGACTGTCCGATCGTCACACGATTTGTTATCGATTTTGTCGTGTGAACGTTTTGACTTTCGTTTCTTTTTGTGTTTTTCGTTTCTTTTTCTCGTTTTTTCGTCTTGAAAAGAAAATGTTTTTCCTGGTTCGCGAACGTCGTCTGCAGATTTCCATCCTTTTTGGCCGAGTTCAACTTGTTCTTCTTTATTTTCTTTCCATCTTGTAACATCCTGACTCACGGGTCTTTTTCTCAGTCTTCGCCTCCTTCTTTTCACTTCCGTCTTCTTGGCGTGACTACATGTTGCGTGACCATCACTATATATCACGTGACATTCATTACACTTTGCGTGACCTTCAACATTCGCGTGACACTCATTACACTTTGCGTGATCTGCGTGACATCCATTACACTTTGCGTGACCTTCCCCATGCGTTGCGTGACAGTTCTCACTCATTGCGTGATCTTCAGGAAGTGGAATATCAATGTTCTTACCAATATCTGTAAAGAGAAGCTTTCTTGGACATTTGTCTGAGTTCAAAATCACGTTTCCCTCACTCCATTCCGAGTTTTCCAAGTCTATCAGTACATTTTTCTCGGACAAAGTTCCTCTGATGGAATTCTTAATCTCCAATATTTCCAACGAGGATGTTGAGCTGTGTCGAACTCGAGTGCGGCGAGTTCTTGTGGTCCGCTTTCCTTTAGTCCGTTCATCGTTTTCAATGGACGTATCGCTGAATTCAGTTGTTTCGAGATGTAATGTCGAGTCCACTCGCGCCAAGGAGCACAGAATGTGCTTGCTTGATGTTCTGTCTGAAACACCGGAGATGACATACTTTCTGCCGTTTAGATTAACTTTCATGAATGGCATCTTGGACGGGAAATCAACCTGGAAAAGATGGAGAAAAACAAGATGTTAGAAGTGGTTCATTTTGTCACAACAAGTTTTTTGAAACGACTGATTTGCACTAGTAATGCAAGCGCAAGCAAAAAACCTTGTGTCATGTGAAAACGGACCTCAAGCCAGCCAGCCAGAGGGAAATCGGAATGTCGAAGAAATACCTTTGTGAGGCAAGCTCACTATTACATTACTGTCAAGTGTTACTCTCCCAAATAAAGTCGTAAACTAAACTGAACTAAACTAAAGCAAGAGAAACAACTACTTTACAAACTCAACTCATTCGAAGCACCCACTGGCACCCAGCAAGCCAGCCAGCCAGCCAGCCAGCCCGGCAGCCAGCCAGCCAGCCAGCCATCCAGCCAGCCATCCAGCCAACTCAACCAACAGCCAACCAACCAACTAAGGGAGGGAAAATAAGTGTCGGATAAATACCTTTGTGAGGCAAGCTCACTATTACATTACTGTCAAGTGTTACTCTCCCAAATAAAGTCGTAAACTAAACTGAACTAAACTAAAGCAAGAGAAACAACTACTTTACAAACTCAACTCATTCGAAGCACCCACTGGCACCCAGCAAGCCAGCCAGCCAGCCAGCCAACTCAACCAACAGCCAACCAACCAACTAAGGGAGGGAAAATAAGTGTCGGATAAATACCTTTGTGAGGCAAGAGACGGAAAGAACTGCAGTACAAACTCAGCTCATACGAAGCGCCCGGTTCTGGAATTGAACCTGCACGCAGGCATCACAGCGGTGAGAGGCGAGAGGCATGACCACCATCTTTGTTTCTCTACAACTTTGCCTGCAGGGCGTCGCCACCGTGATTGATTGTACGAGCTACAGGAGTTACATTTCACAATTCGTTGAAATATGTTTTAACATCTGCAACTATTATTAGTTTGAGTGTCGAGAGAAGACGTTGGGTATTGCACGTTCTCCAGGTATCTATTAGTTCTATCATCGCACTCCTTTTACAGGCCGCGACCATATGTCAGTGCGTTTGTTATCAGCCACAGTAATACGCACTAACATATTGTCTTAACCTGGGGGTTACAAACACTGCAGCTGCGTAAGCTAGAAGTTTCTTAGCAACAACAGCGGACTCTTTTGTGCAACAAAATCGCCGCAAAGTATGCTAATTTACGAATTGTAAAAATTAATATTTTAAAATTTTTGTTCGATCGATTTTGTGCTAAAAGAAGGTGACATTTTTCGATTTGAACGGCTGAGAATCAAAAGATGTGTGTCTAATTTTCCTCACTTTTTGCGAGAGGAATCAGTCCGGCTCTATTTCAGCCCTGAGCTTAATTGTTCATTACGAACACTAATTAATCAATAAAGAAACACAAAATCGTTTAAAAATGGGAAATCTAGAGTTAATCGTGAGTGAATTAAAAGCTCTAAAACATAGAGTTTGTCAACGACATCGAAGCAAACTGCATAATTATTTTTTCTTCATGGAATGTTAAGTGGAGTCAACATGAATTGTACACTGTACTGAATGTACTGTACAATGAATCGCAATTTGGTGAGCTAAAGGAGAGGGTGAAAACTTACAGGATTGATGAAATGATTTCTGAACTATCAGGAAAAAGTGTTCATCGTTTTCTGCATTACCTTGCGTTTTCGCGGTCAAATCTGTACCCGGGTTTTGTAGACGATGATGTTGTAGCACCAGCCTTCGTGTGACGAATTCTTTATAGATTGGCAACTGTTGACAAGACATACGAGAATCACTTGAGAAAAACACGTCAAATCGTCGAGAGGGGCTCGACAAAACACGCTGAAAATGTAACACAGGAAATCCACATCTTCGCTTGCATGTGGAAGTAACTGCAATCACGTATGACACACTAGATCAAGAACGGCCAGGTTTATAAAAATCTACATATGGAAAACAGGCTGAAAAAATAATACCTATTAGAGACTTGAGCAATCGATATACCGTGATGACAGTATGAAAAAATAATACCTAATAGAGACTTGAGCAATCGATATACCGTGATGACAGTATAGTATGTACAATTTGCCAATTCATCAGATAAAACCCGGGTATCATTCTTGACCTGTGAGAATACCATTTAGCTGCAAAGTGACGTCTAGGGTTCGTACCTTTGAGTTGAATTTCCAACGAGTTCTTATTGTTAGTATTTTTTTGAATGATATTGTTGATACAAAGGATATGGAACAGATTAGCAGCTGAATTTCTTTGAGGATTGTTTGAATGTGACATTTGAATGGTTTTCCTGCTAGAACCATAACATCATTAACATCTGCAGAAGACCATTCTAATCTCAACAGTTGATTGGCTTTCTCAGAAATATAATTTTCACCTATTTTTCTATTTCCGTGTATATTTTGTATTCTATTCTTTACCATTTCTACCCCAAGATGACAGCCATTTCCTAATATCTAGACTGCAAAGTGAATTCTTACAAAGGCAATTATTTCTGTTATTTGTAACCATTTTTTTCGGGAAAAAAATCTATAACTTTTTCAGTGTATTTTCCAATTATGTGTGTTTGCTCGCCCTCTTCAAAACGTCAAACTAATCCCTGGTTCATCTTTAAGCTTCACTCCCGAAACATGTTAAAAACAAGTAATTATATATAAGATTACTCACGAGGGACGCATAGCTGTCATCATAACTTGTTCTCTAGCTTTTCTCACTAGTGTTACGTGGCTCAGTTTTATTTACCTGCGTTTCATTAAACTCTCGTTTTGCAATTTTGGATGCAAATTTTCGCTGAAAACATAAGCCCATTATTTTCCTTTATGTAAATATTTAGTTTGCTCAGGAGCTGGTTTGCTGTATTTCAATAAATGAACGCTTGCAAAACAAACAAACCGGGGAGGTAAATTAGCTTGGAAATATCATTTGAAAATATATTAAATTCGAAATATTTTTATAAAATGTTGAAGGAAAAATAGAATTTTAATATTGCTTAAAAATAGATAAAAATATAATTATGAAAACGAAGTTATATTTAATTCATTATTTGTGTAGTAAAGAGTTATAAGGTAAGGTAAGGACAATATTGACAAGCAAAAAGCAAAGTAAACCAAAAGTACTTATATTTGTAAGTTTGTTTACATCTGAAGTGAACTTTCTAGAACTGTTTGGTTTTCAAAATAATCTCACTGTACAGTGAATACTATCACTCTAGATTTCGTTAACAGAAGCTAACAGAGTTGAACTACTTCATTATAATCATATTATACAAATTGAATTAGAAATAAGTAATATTTTGGCCAGTTAAAAATGAAGACTTTTTTAAACGAAGCGAGAGATCTTCTTCCCGAGTCACTGATACATTTGAACACACAGTTCAGTGTCTTTGTAGCTGTTTTTAACCGAAAAGAAAAAAGAAACCTATTTTAAAGCGGAAAGTAAATTAAAATGTTCAAATTCATAATCTATAGAGGTGAAAAGTTTACACCATAGTTTACTCCATTAGATTTGATCGATATAAAAAGAAGCGGAAAAATCGTCCATTTTGGGCGCGCGCGCGAGATACGCTTTGAAACGTTTTTTACTAATTACTCAATAATCTTTCCCACTTTGCCATAATACTGACATAAAAAGCAATCCCGCTTAATTAAGCCTACGAATCTTAATTAGTCCAAAATAAATACCATTCAGAATTACCTGGTAACATTTCCTTAAGTACTTTGAGTCTATTTAATTTGATATAGAGATTGCTATCTGTAGTTTTACTCCGAGATTTTAACATGTCATTTTTAGCTCGTAGTGTTAGAAGTTTTAAGTGTACAATAACGCTAAATGTCTAATGCGGTAAATAGTACGATAAAAGCAGTTCGTAGAACAGCCTTCTAACACAGATTAACGAGTACCAGCCATATTGCTAACTGCTAGTTAATATTGTACAAATGCAGATCAATTTGAGGTGTTAATTTGACATACTGGTGCAAATAGCTCGGTCTTTGTTTTATTCGCTGGTACATCATCGCACGCTCAAAAGCAATTACATCGCATTTAAATTTCCGAAAGTACTTCGCTGTTTCTTTTGTCTTTTATTATCCATAGAATTCGCTATTATCTTTTCTATTTAGTTGTACATGGCTATTGAAAGACCAGACCAAATAATTACAGATTTAGCAGGCGGCAGAAGTACAGGTTATTGTATGATAACAAAGGCCTGACCAGAGCCACATGCGGGATTGATGTCAGGTACAACTACGGCTCAACGCCCCCAGTACAACGATACCATTAAACTACACAAAAACAACATGTTCTATGAAAGTACAAGCATTGTACAGAGATTGCTTGAAAACATCGACGAATTTACGTTAAAATACGCACAATATTTCACTACTCCCACAACACACGTATACACCTGTTTCAAAAAACGTTGGCATCTGAAATCTGAATCTGAAATCTGAATCTGTGACCTAAAAACACTCGTAGCCACACTTTTCGCCAACGCAGATCTTTGCCTAAAGGTCGTGTAGGCATTTTCCAGTAATTACAAGATAGATATATCACAACTCATACCCATAATAATAACAAAGTTCTTGTGCATTACAATCCCTCTCGGTCTCAGATTGCAGATTCAGACTTCAGATTTCAGATGCCAACGTTTTTTGAAACAGGTGTATAGAGTCAAGCAGCTAGGAGCGAAATTGGCTACAACTTACTATACTTCACATCTACTGAGCGAAACTTTTTCAATCGCTCTTCAGTTTCCTCAACATGTAAATAATATTTTAGAGTGAGAATAAGCTGAATTGTTTTAAATTTGGAATTAGAGATTTTGAGTAAGAAAGCGAGAAAATATATCATAAACCTAATTATCAATAAAATTAACTTTCTATATAAAAATGATTGTTTGTAAAACCAAAATTAGCCGAAATGTTTTCTTGGCAAAACACACACAAAATCTACCAATAAACAATTAACACTTTTTGAGTTTCCTGAGTGATATTTAAGTTTCTAGCAAGGATTTTACGAGTTTTAACTGTCACATCGCTCAACCTAAGCTATGGTACTTACAAGCAGAAACGCGGGATGAAAATGTTTTTCCCCGACAAACAAGAACTACAAACTTATAGAGATAAAACATGGTTTTCTCAACCAAAACTACTTAATTATCGAACATTTGACTGGATTTTATAACATAAACGTACAATTTTGCGTTGGAGTAAAACTACATGGTAAAACCGTTATCAGATATCATTACCTTTTGTTGCTATAGTTCGATCAGAGTGAAATCCTATCTTTATGATCCGTTGTTTCTTTGTTACTCGATGTATAACATTTTGCGGCCATGCTCGATCAGGAAGATTTCTCTTTCGAGTACAATTAGAACAATCCTCACAGACTATTTTGGTAGATTCTGTGGCTTTGTTTTCAATTGGGGCGCGAACACAACAGTAGCAACCCCGCGGCTCGGCTCTCTTGTGTTTGTCAGATCCGCTGTAACCTGCCGTAATCGATCAAAGGATCGCATAATCCGCAAATAATCGGCGGTACGCATACGTGATCGGGCCTAGCATTTCTCTATGGCTGCATTTTAATTACTTATGCAAAGAAAAGAAAGATCTGATAAGATAGGCTTTTCGATTAAGTTTTTGCAGCTTGGCTAACTTCAAGGCGGGAAAATTATTTCTTGTCTTCGCGCGCGCGCATCACTCACCACCAATGATCGTTTCGCGCGCTATGGCGTGATGTAGATGGCCGTAAACAATGAATATACTCAGTAATAATCTATAGATATCTATAAAGTTGATGTAAAAACATCTTTTCTGTTGTAAAATAAATCATTTTTATGACTAATAACCGTCACCAACACGCCATCCGCTGGCTCTGCCAACTCCGCTAACGACCAAAGAGCAGATGTTCTGAAAAACTGAAAATTCAAATTTAAATTTTAAAAATGCATTTCTAAAGAGCGGTCTTCGACTACGGAGAAATCTAGTTTTTGCTTTACATCGTTAACCGGCTCCTCTATTGATTGTTTGGCTAAATGCTTACGTGTATAGGCGGAGCTGTACTTAGTAAATATCCTTATGGAAACACAAAAATATTCTTCAATGAGCTTTTGTTACTCTATTTAGTACAGGAAAAGCCTACAAATCGCATTAAATGAATGCCTTTGTGTGGATGTTAGTAAAAGAGGCTTAAAATATGCAGAAGGCTTAGTGTAGAGAAGTAGAAATAAGTCAAAATAACAACCAACTCGACGAAATAGTCCGTGATCATTTGATGTACTAAATTTCAAATGCGAAACATTTATATTTTAGCGTAGTTTTGCTCGCACATTTTCAACTGTATCGACAAGTGTTACGGCATATTTTCGGCGGAAAATATACTTCGTAAAGGGTCAATAACATACTTATTTCTCATCTAGCTAATTCTGATTAAATGACATCCAACATTGATAGATAATATTTGCCAACTGCGTGGAAAAACTGACTTGTTCGTCCTGTCAGAACTCGAAATTCTTTGCATTGATGGCATATTTTCCTTTCCCGTTTCCGTTGTTCTCTTGACGTTTTGATTAGATTTTCTGTTGCTATTTTGCAGCCGAAATGATATTCAACATCTTGTAAAACAACTGTTTGTTTGAACAAATTATTTTGCAGAGAAAAACTAATATTCGAGACGTCGAGTAATTCCTGTACAGTTGAGCATGAAAATATTAATTTCTGCAGTTCTCGAACGGTTTGAACCGATTCTGTATTCAAACGCCTCTAATAACGAATGGTTTTCAGGTCCTTTCAGGGAAGCTTTGTTGTATATGCAATTCAACTTTTGTCGGTTCGAATAGCGACCTAAAAAACTGTTTACAGTTTATAGCGGTTCTTAGTTTTCGATAGTTTATTACATGGAAAATAAACAGTCTATCTTAAATGGACGACAGAGGCCACTCAGGTACTCAGCGGCGCAAGTAAACTTGCTCTCAATAGGTTTGTAACACAGTACAAAATCAGTACTTGTACACAGTCGCGCAGAATCGGAGGCCATCAATAGATATATAATAATAACTTTATTATAGTCTCAAAAACTTCTAGTTTGGCACAAGTGCCAAGACTATCGGGGAGACATAAACTCAAAAAAGATAAATGAATAAATAAATTCAATGTCCGAGTCATTTCTTCTCTTGCAACAACAACAAACTCATTTTAACTGAATCTATCTCATTGCTCAGAGAGATACACGACTCTCATTAATGACATTTTATGCCTTCAGGAAAGAAACCGTTTCTCATGAACTAAGGATTTGTTGATGATAGCCAAATGGCTAAAAGTATAGAAGTGCTTTTTTTGGAAAAATCTGTAGAAAGCGCCGCACGAGTAATTACTATTGAATAAGTCCCACCCGGCTACGTCGTCAACAAACTTGACTTATTTATTACGTATTATCTTATTTCTCTGTTTGAAGTTATAGCGAAAAAACTCTTACAAAGAAAAAGTTATTTTTCTATCATTTAAATTAGGAAAAGTTTACACTTAACAGTTGAACACCGAGAAAGTTCACGGTGGAGTTTGACGTTGACTGAGCGATGATTATACGCGGATCAGAACGCTAATCCTTTACTTTTCAATGTCCTTTGTCTTCTAAGTGGACAAGGCGAAAGTTTGATTAACTTTTTCGCACGCTTCAACACATACTAAAGAACTCAAAATGCATGGAATCTTAAGACGATCCAACTTGATTGGAATAGAAATGATTTTGACAAAACTTTCAGCAACTTTTTATAGAAGATTTGGATTGAAATAAGGAGGGAAAATCGGGAGGTTTTTGTTCATGAGTAGCTGCATTACCCAAGTGTGCGCCTTCCAGTTTCTGGTGTTAGAACTTCTGTCTCTTCAAACTTGCCAAACTCACCTCAGCATTTGCAAACAGGTCAAAGTCTTCATCACAAGATCAAACCATCTTCAAAAGTTGATCATCTCAGACCTCAAATCCATGTCACCGATGGAATAGAATGCTTGATCAAGTGAACTGTCATGCCTACAGACGTATTGGCTTCTGATCAAGTATTCGATTCCTTCAAACAAAGAAATTCGACGGCTGATCAACTGTTCCATGACCATTGTTAATTAGGTCCTGTCATGAGCTTAGCCTTTAATACCTATTTTGACAAGCGTTCGGTCAATAAACCCTACCATTGAATAACTTGGATATTATATAAGATATCAATATGGTTGTCTTTTGTTGATCTGACTATTGTACATACAACATACCAAGCCATAGCAATAAATAGGTAATTACACAGGGTGACCAACATAGCAATAAATAGATAATTACACAGGGTGACCAACATACTAAGCATAGCAATAAATAGATAATTACACAGGGTGACCAACATACTAAGCATAGCAATAAATAGATAATTACACAGGGTGACCAACATACTAAGCATAGCAATAAATCGATAATTACACAGGGTGACCAACATACCAATAAATAGATAATTACACAGGGTGACCATCATACCAATAAATAGATAATTACACAGGCTGACCAACATACCAATAAATAGATAATTACACAGGGTGACCAACATACTAAGCATAGCAATAAATCGATAATTACACAGGGTGACCAACATACTAAGCATAGCAATAAATCGATAATTACACAGGGTGACCAACATACTAAGCATAGCAATAAATCGATAATTACACAGGGTGACCAACATACTAAGCATAGCAATAAATAGATAATTACACAGGGTGACCAACATACTAAGCATAGCAATAAATCGATAATTACACAGGGTGACCAACATACCAAGCATAGCAATAAAGAGATAATTACACAGGGTGACCAACATACTAAGCATACCAATAGATAATTACACAGGGTGACCAACATACTAAGCATAGCAATATATAGATAATTACACAGGGTGACCAACATACTAAGCATAGCAATAATAGGTAATTACACAGGGTGACCAACATACTAAGCATAGCAATAAATCGATAATTACACAGGGTGACCAACATACCAAGCATAGCAATAAATCGATAATTACACAGGGTGACCAACATACCAATAAATAGATAATTACACAGGGTGACCAACATACTAAGCACAGCAATAAATAGATAATTACACAGGGTGACCAACATACTAAGCACAGCAATAAATAGATCATTATACAGGGTGACCAACATACCAATAAATAGATAATTACACAGGGTGACCAACATGCTAAGCATAGCAATAAATAAATAGACACACAGGGTGACCAACATACCAAGCATAGCAATAAAGAGATAATTACACAGGGTGACCAACATACTAAGCATACCAATAGATAATTACACAGGGTGACCAACATACTAAGCATAGCAATAAATAGATAATTACACAGGGTGACCAACATACTAAGCATAGCAATAAATAGGTAATTACACAGGGTGACCAACATACTAAGCATAGCAATAAATCGATAATTACACAGGGTGACCAACATACCAAGCATAGCAATAAATAGATAATTACACAGGGTGACCAACATACCAAGCATAGCAATAAATAGATAATTACACAGGGTGACCAACATACTAAGCACAGCAATAAATAGATAATTACACAGGGTGACCAACATACTAAGCACAGCAATAAATAGATAATTACACAGGGTGACCAAGATACCAAGCATAGCAATAGGTAAATACACAGGGTGACCAACATACTAAGCATAGCAATAAATAGATAATTACACAGGGTGACCAACATACTAAGCATAGCAATAAATAGGTAATTACACAGGGTGACCAACATACTAAGCATAGCAATAAATAGATAATTACACAGGGTGACCAACATACTAAGCACAGCAATAAATAGATAATTACACAGGGTGACCAAGATACCAAGCATAGCAATAAATAGATAATTACACAGGGTGACCAACATACTAAGCACAGCAATAAATAGATAATTACACAGGGTGACCAAGATACCAAGCATAGCAATAAATCGATAATTACACAGGGTGACCAACATACTAAGCACAGCAATAAATAGATAATTACACAGGGTGACCAACATACCAATAAATAGATAATTACACAGGGTGACCAACATACTAAGCATAGCAATAAATAGGTAATTACACAGGGTGACCAACATACTAAGCATAGCAATAAATAGATAATTACACAGGGTGACCAACGTACTAAGCATAGCAATAAATAGGTAATTACACAGGGTGACCAACATACCAAGCATAGCAATAAATAGATAATTACACAGGGTGACCAACATACTAAGCATTGCAATAAATAGATAATTACACAGGGTGACCAACATACTAAGCATAGCAATAAATAGATAATTACACAGGGTGACCAACATACCAATAAATAGATAATTACACAGGGTGACCAACATACCAATAAATAGATAATTACACAGGGTGACCAACATACTAAGCATTGCAATAAATAGATAATTACACAGGGTGACCAACATACTAAGCATAGCAATAAATAAATAGACACACAG
Source organism: Actinostola sp. cb2023 (assembly GCA_033675265.1). Classification (NCBI taxonomy): domain Eukaryota; kingdom Metazoa; phylum Cnidaria; class Anthozoa; order Actiniaria; family Actinostolidae; genus Actinostola; species Actinostola sp. cb2023. The sequence goes on along the minus strand of JAUJYZ010001549.1, from coordinate 123,492 downwards.
GGTGATCATCACACAAAATACTTCACCATCATCAACCCAATCATCATAGTTTAATGAATACTATTCTCATCTACTGTACAACATGTACCAATAGTAGTTACTACAAACACTCAACCCCCCCTGTCAAGCCCCACCTCACTCCCCCATCAGATAACCCTGTATACATTGTTGATTAAAACTCTCAAGCCTTTGTGACAAGACCATTGTAAACACACATCAGTGATGTTAGCAGAATCATCATAACTGCTTTCCATAACATTTAATTCACATGCTTCAATCGCTTTGGTCTTGTTGCCAAGACTTGGAGTGCTTCTACCAACAGCAACTGTACATATATCAAAGTTAAGAAATAGATACAATATGAGCGGCCATGTGTATAAGATATGCAATCACGAGCCGAAGGCGAGTGATTGTAAATCTCATACAACAGACATGAATATTGTCATATCACATATACACCTATTCCAAAAATCATTGCCCCCGTCGAAAGCAACAAGCAAGAAGCTGACGACCGCAAAGGGCATTGGGACTTTCTCCTTATTCATTTATTCATCCGTAGACATTTTAACAACATACATGCATTTTCAAATGGCCGAATAGTTCCAAATGATTGCTATTCAATGCTCGTAGGGATAACTTCTCAAGTACCACGGATAAATGAATTAATTAGGAGATTCCCAAAGTCCTTTGCGGTCGTCAGCTTCTTGCTTTCAGCCCGGACAACGATATTTGGAATAGGTGTATATTAAAGACCATTCATTGACTGACAGATGTATAAAGTCATGTTCTACTATAATTTTCAAGATACCAGTAAGTTTGGCCAAGAAAATCAAAGTTGTCTATGCAAATCAAGATGATTTTGTATCAGATGTGATTTCTATTGTTTTCCTCATGATTTATTCATGAATATGATATGTATTTACAAAGAATGAGGTTCTATGTCACTCTATCGTACATGTACATTACAAGATCAATGTATGAACAACTTTAATTTATAACATGATTGCATATAGTAAAATATCAAGTATACAAAATTATATCAGAATAGCTTTTTTCATTTTTGTTCAGACATACAGCGATTTGCAAAAATTCTGTAAAATTTAATATATCGATATATCGATATATAGTAATTTGCATAATCCTAATTCTTTGTTTTTAGCTATTAGCCTGAATCTAAACCCAAGTAACCTTTGTAGTGTGTATGTGAAAAAACAATTGAAACAAATTAACTTTAGAGGGCTTATTCAGCCATTTTATGATGAAAATTACCCACAATGCACCCGATATATTGATATATCGATCGATATTGATTTTTACAGAATTTTTGCAAATCGCTGTAAACAAATAAAGATAATAATAATCATTAAGAATGACGGCGACACAGAAACAATATATTACTCTAATTACAAAATTGACTAACTTCTTGTTTGAATGTAGGAAATGCACTCAACTCGGTCTTACATTTGACATCAAATGTGAAAGACCCTGAAAGACCCTGCGAGAACAACGTAAGTGATCTCTGATCAAAATCTAAATTCTCCTCGAGATTCTATGAATTTCAAAGGAGAATTTGGGTTTTGATCACAAGTCACTTACTCTGTTCTTGCCGGGTGCCCATCAATTGTAATTCAATCAACTTCAGTACTGAACGCTTCGTAAATGTTGGCCGCAAACTCACTCATACATTTGATTTTAAACAAATCATGTACATAGCTGTTATCAGGTTCACTCAACAAGTGATGAATCTGGCCATTCATAATCGGTATGATCTTTGCCAGGGGGAGGCTGATTGTTTGGTCCTGAGGTGACGTGTTGACATCTAGATTTACAAGAGTAAAAACAAATTAAATCAAATGTCTTTGTGGGTACCCTGTGTATGGAAATCCACAGGGAACCCAAAGGTAGAAACAAAAATTTATTTAAAATTTATATAAGTTTAACAATAATACAAAGCAGGAATTATTGGGTACCCTGTGTAGAGAGAAACACAGGTAACCCAATCATTGATGATAGGTACTGTGTAGTGTATATAAAACCACAGGTAGCCCAAATGAAAAAAATATTGTATAAAAACCAACATTCATAAGAAATACAAATAATCCAGTTCATGTAACATACCTGGTTCAAAAAATGCTCCAACGTTGTTCATTAGATGCTTGAATCCAGCATCCAAGCAAGACTGAAGAACAGCATTGCTATCATCACTCTCCAAAACATCAAGGGTTTCTTCCACAAGGCGCACAAATCTACCATCTCCTTCAGCACCTGAATCATTAAGGCTCTCTAGGTCCGTAGGGACCATAAACTGACAAAAGGGCCTTGAACTTGTAAGCAGTGGACTTTCTTCATCTGGTCTGCTCGCATGGCATGCATGCTGAGTGAACTCAAATGTTTGACGGATGTGGTTGATAATCTGTTCAAGACCATAACGAGTGAACTTTTCCTTTAGAGACATTTCTTCCAAGATAGCTGGAAAAGAATTAGACACACATATATATTATGTACTTATTGACTGAGTGGGAGGGTCGGATGGGAAAATATTTGGTTCGAGGTCATGCTGTATGGACCGAGCGCAGTAGAAGGAGTCAAATATTTTCACGTCCGGCCCGACCTAACCTAGTCAATAAGCATTTTGTCATATGACCCACACGACCCTCTTTTTACAATATGGCTTTTTCCAGACCGGCTTACGCCATCACATAGACATAAGTATACATCTTAATAGATAGGCAGCATAGGTGTCTGCCTTAGATAGGCATAGGTGTCTGTCTTAGATAGGCATAGGTGTCTGTCTTAGATAGGAATAGGTGTCTGTCTTAGATAGGCATAGGTGTCTGTCTTAGATAGACATAGGTGTCTGTCTTAGATAGGCATAGGTGTCTGTCTTAGATAGGCATAGGTGTCTGCCTTAGATAGACATAGGTGTCTGTCTTAGATAGGCATAGGTGTCTGTCTTAGATAAGCATAGGTGTCTGTCTTAGATAGGTGTCTGTCTTAGATAGGCATGTGTCTCTCTTAGATAGGCATAGGTGTCTCTCTTAAATAGGCATAGGTGTCTGTCTTAGATAGGCATAGGTGTCTGTCTTAGATAGGCATAGGTGTGTCTTAGATAGGCATAGGTGTCTGTCTTAGATAGGCATACGTGTCTGTCTTAGATAGGCATAGGTGTCTGTCTTAGATAGGCATAGGTGTCTGTCTTAGATAGGCATAGGTGTCTGTCTTATATAGGCATAGGTGTCTGTCTTAGATAGACATAGGTGCCTGTCTTAGATAGACATAGGTGTCTGTCTTAGATAGACACAGGTGTCTGTCTTATATAGGCATAGGTGTCTGTCTTAGTTATACATAGGTGTCTGTCTTATATAGGCATAGGTGTCTGTCTTAGATAGGCATGTGTCTTAGTTAGATAGGCATAGGTGTCTGTCTTAGATAGGCATAGGTGTCTGTCTTAGATAGCAGTCTGTTTAGAAAGGTGTCTTATAGTGTCTTTAAGGGGGCGGGTCTGGATAGATACCCATTTAAGTGTCTGTCCAGAGAGATGTCCAGTATTTTTTATTAACATCTACCTTCAGTAGCTCGCTGTATGCCTAGTATCATGTCGTCCAATCCTTCACTCAGCAGGTATTTGACCAGAGCAAGATATTTCTTCTGCAGATCTTCTGCTACTCTTACTGTCCTTCCATTAGACGTCTCGCCGTCTCTACTCGCCATGCTATCCAAATACATGTAACCCCCAATGATATTCAGCTGCACACGCAAGAAAACAAACAAAAGACAAGACGAATAAACTGCAGTAACAGTGCGAGAAAAGCTCAAAACTTTTAACTTTTCCCAAAGTTCGATTTTGTTGACGTCTTTGGAGGTTTTGTCACGGAGTTTGGACGTGATCTCTTCACTGTTTAACTTGTCAAGCAATGTGTCCCTCAGAGAAGGAATCAGAGAGAACAGAGTTATACTACAGGTTTTCTGATTGCTCTCAAAGTGATGTAGTTTGCGAGCCTGTTCGATGTATTCTTTCTCTTGTTGTTCCTTCCATTCTGTCACTCGCCATTTTGCGTATTTTGCAGCAACGTAAACTCCAGCGATCACAACTCCCCCGACGATAAATTTACGCCGATGGCGTTGAAAGAAACTCTTGATGCTTGCCCACATCCTTGGCAAGCAATAGTTCTGCTAAAAAGACCGCAAAAACTTGCAAAAAGTACGAAAAACTGTGCGAATGATCGAGCAAGCACGAGACTTTCTGAGCCAAATATATTCCCGGTCAGCAGTATTGATCCCTAGGGGTGGTAGGGTGGGGAAAACCCCGGGGGAAAACCTGCTAAATTATTTTGTGTAATAAAATCACCATTAGAGGGCTCAAATTTTTACTGATTTGGACTTGATTTATTGTAAACTAGACGCTCTTCTAGCGTGAAGTCGGGCTTCTAAATGAAATGTAACCTATTTGAACTAAATATAGATATCTTATAGTGCGATTGAAACAGTTTTTGGTTGCTCGTCGTTGCGTGACTCGAGCTCGATAGAACATGCTTTCCTTGCAATTTCAGTACTGCGAACTTTACAGTATATCAGTAAAAACGTTAATAGCCCGGCTTCACGTAGTCTCCCTCGCAGCCGTGCTAAGTGTGCGTGACGACACTTAGCACGGCTGCGAGGGAGACTAGGCTTCACGCCACTAGAGCGTCCTGTTTCAATCTAAATTTAGACTTAGACGACAAAAGACTTATATGTTGGCCCCTTGACCTCCGGTGCTTTCCCTAATTGGTTTGTGCTTTCTAATCTTTCTTGGCCAGACTTCATGTTCTCCTTCGGCCGGCACAGGTCGCATGCGCTGGATTTGAGGTCGGCGACGACGACAAAGAACGCTTCTCATTTTTAGAGTCGGAGCTTCCACAGGAAGCCCGACTAATGATGATTTCTCCCAACCCCCCCCCCCCCCCCCCCCCCCGGGGGGGGGGGGTACTCCCCTAGGATAGAGTATGGTTTTTGAGCTCCTTAGGTCTGGGATAGGGTATCGTTTTTGCACTTTTAGTCTGGGATAGGGTGTCTTTTTGGTCTGGGATAGGATATGGTTTTCACAATGACGTAACGCGCCCAACTACACCAGCGTCAATTATCATAGTCTGTTACAACTTACAGTTCACCAAATAAAACAGCCGCAGAAACGCCGTTTTATACTGACGGAATGTTTAAACGTTTCAGGTTATAATTATAGGTCTGGAATAGGATATGGAAATCGCATTTTTAGGTCTGGAATACACCGATTCCGAACATGGCGACCAATTTGAATAATAATTGTTCTTTGACTGACTGGCCTCGTGTTCATGTGGAAACACAAAAGCGTTCTCACCTGTATGAGAGGCTGGTCAGTCGGGAAGGCAATGGTTATTATATACATATTTTATTAACATTGTAAAAAGCATTGAGACTTCGGTTAATGCGTTTTTAAGAAATTATTATTATTATTATTATTATTATTATTATTATTATTATTATTATTATTATTATTATTATTATTATTATTATTATTATTATTATTATTATTATTCAAATTGGTCTCCATGTTCGGAATCGGCCTATAGGGTCAGGATTTTAAGGTGTCCGCCGCGGCACACCCAGGCTACAAACTGAGAAGTCCTTTCAACGCCGGGAACTCCGTAAATTAACCAAGTTAAGAACTCTTTTTCACAGTTCCCTAGTTTCATTTACAAGACCTTTGCCTGCCTAGCTCAAGCCAATGTTACTTGTTTGTCTACTATAGTTCTCTCTTTGCAACCTGTTGAGTAGATGACAGTTTCCATCTCGCTCTATTAATAGCCAAAACTGATCTGTCAATTAGAAACTACTGACAATGGAAACGGTCTGACGGGTGACTCCACCTCACACGAGCCCTAACCATCACTCCGTGTTAACGTGAAATAACCTGCACTTGTTAAAGAAGAGAGCATTTGGAGATGTCCAACGGAAGGGTGATAATAGGAACTGGCACTTTTCCTGTGATTACGCCTCGAGAAGTTACAGAACTTTTCGCGACAAAAAAGGTACGTTGGTCATTTGTAGGTCTCAGTGCCATATTTTGATTTTTAGTTGATTTGTTTATTGAGCAAAACAAAATATTATGGTTAACAGTGACTTGGTGGACACGGCTTTGTCTGGATTTTTTTTCTATTTTTGTCCGTCGATCTCCCGTAGTTAAAGATTCCCAAACGGATTTCTCAGGCATGTTCACAAGCTTTTACAATCGTCGAATTAACCTTAAACTACCATATTATCTAGGGTTATATCACTGAATTAACTTTAACAACAGATAAAGTTTAGATTTGTTGTAGTTAGAATTCAATTTAGTTTCGCTTTGAGAATTACATTTTTGTCATTTATCAAGTATTAGAGTTAACGGTCCCACTTGAAATATGTTTAAATTGTCAGATTCAATTAAATCAAGGCAAAGTGCAAAATGAACAAATATTGACTAAATATTAATTACTCACAGTGAAAAGAACGCGACAATAAAACCGCAAATGGAGTAGAAATATTCGCGTAGTTTTACATACATTGGTAATTAGAGGGACTGCAAACGCTTCATGTAATAACGAGTATAATTTCAATAAACTCGACCTCGTATTTAAAGGTGTTAAGAAGGTAGAAAAACATATTGTTCAAGTCATTCAAGTCAAAAGCCTTTCACACACCCTGACTCGATCAATGAACAAAACCTGTTCGATGCAACAAAAGATAGATTTCATGAATATTTAACGTTTTTGAGACTTTGTCAATGGTACGTGTTCTTTAATTCATCATTGATAAAGATTTCACTCGTAGAATACAAACTTCCTCACTCGCTTTTTCGCGACATAATTTTTTTCTAAATTGTACTTTTACGCTTTTGAAAACATTTTGAACCCTTTCACGCAGTTTCACGCACTTTTTCACGCATTTACACGGTGTTGCACGTGCTAGTACTTTATTTCACGCTTTAACACGTTCAGCACGCACATAAACGTACACGTAAATTCACGTATCAAAAGCTATTTCACGAGTAATCAAAACACTGTTTCACGCTTTAACACGTTCATCACGCAAAAGTAAATACACATATAAACACGCTGTTTCACGAATTGAAACGTTGTTTAACGCGGCTTTTCACGTTCATTTTCACGAATGTACACACGAAGAAATTGCGCACGCTAAAATATTAATTTCCGTCAACTTATTCATTCCAATATTATTTCAGAATTGAAGCGAAACTGAAAAGTGGCGTTAAGTCTGTCATCATCAGGTGTCGAATTATCTTAATTATGTCACCTTTATTATAAGTAGTTCACTTCAGTGAAAAAGTCATTTGTTCATTTCAGCCACCCATGTGCGCAACAGGTACCCTACAAGGGACACGCCCACTTGGAAATTGGCCACAGGCCACTTTTATCCTTTTATCAATACGACGGCACGATACCGACGTGACACTCAAATGGCTTCTTTTCTGAACCAATCAAAAAGCGTGCAGATGCATCTCATCCAATCAAACTCTTTCAATACGGCACGATACCGTGACACTCAAATGGCTTCTTTTCTGAACCAATCAAAAAGTGTGCAGATACATCTCATCCAATCAAACTCTTTCAATACGGCACGGTACCGTGACACTCAAATGGCTTCCTTTCTGAACCAATCAAAAATTAAAGCGTGCAGATGCATCTCATCCAATCAAACTCTTTCAATACGGCACGGTACCGCGTGACACTCAAATGGCTTCCTTTCTGAACCAATCAAAAAGCGCTCAGAATTGCATCTCATCCAATCAAACTCTATCAATACGGCACGGTACCGTGACACTCAAATGGCTTCCTTTCTGAACCAATCAAAAAGCGCGCAGTTGCATCTCATCCAATCAAACTCTATCAATACGGCACGGTACCGTGACACTCAAATGGCTTCCTTTCTGAACCAATCAAAAAGCGCGCAGTTGCTTGCATCTCATCCAATCAAACTCTTTCAATACGGCACGGTACCGTAAATTTCCCACTCTATTTTCGGACTTCTACCAGAAACGATATTAAGGGATTTAATTAGCTAGACAACACTCTGCCGGAAGTGACGTCATATATTATTATTATTATATAGCTGATATTATAGCCCTTTGCAAAAATTCTGTAAATCAAGTACTGTATATCAGTATATCCATATATCGGGTGCATTATGGGTAATTGAAAAAGTCCCCTAAATGATGTTTCACGCAAGCAACATTGGTGAAACTCTAGAATTGTATGTAATTTAGTCTCTAGTTTGTTGTTTGTAAGTCTCTGCTGCATATTTTGTGGAAAAACTCTAAAATAGTATTACCCATAATGCACCCGATATATGGATATACCGATATACTTGATTTACAGAATTTTTGCAAACGGCTGTATATAACTGTAAAAGATATTATTATATATATCTATTTTTATGTATACTTTGATATTTATATTACCCACAATGCATTTAACTTTCAGCCGGACCAAGAATGCGTCTGCAGTTTTTGCAGGCCAGCGGCTGCCCACTCACTCGCTGTAGAAATCAAGCAAGAGCCAATCAAATCATCGATATCGGAAATACAAAGAACCAGGGGGATGCCTCCACCACTAATATCTACAAGCCTTATACGAACGAATGGTGTACACAATAATGAGCTTGCTAAGAGAAATGGTACGTACTGAATGAACAGTCTTTGAACCTCTCGTAAGCGACCACCCTTGTTGTCAGGTAAGGTGGTCGCTTATGAGAGGTGGTCGTTTACAAGAGGTAATAATTACAGTGTTTGACTGAGATACAGTTGAACCTCTCGTAAGCGACCACCCTTGTTGTCAGGTAAGGTGGTCGCTTATGGGAGGTGGTTACTTACAAGAGGTAGTAATTAGTGTTTGACTTAGATAGTCGAACCTCTCATAAGCGACCACCCTTGTTGTCAGGTAAGGTGGTCGCTTATGAGAGGTGGTCACTTACAAGAGGTAGTAATTAGTGTTTGACTTAGATACAGTCGAACCTCTCATAAGCGACCACCCTTGTTGTCAGGTAAGGTGGTCGCTTACAAGAGGTAATAATTAGTGTTTGACTGAGATTCAGTCGAACCTCTCGTAAGCGACCACCTTTTTGTCAGGTAAGGTGGTCGCTTATGAGAGGTGGTCGTTTACAAGAGGTAATAATTACAGTGTTTGACTGAGATACAGTTGAACCTCTCGTAAGCGACCACCCTTGTTGTCAGGTAAGGTGGTCGCTTATGGGAGGTGGTCGTTTACAAGAGGTGCGGAAACCATGGCTGAATTTTGTGTTTTCTTTTGGTCAACAGAATTCCGAGTGACCAAAAAAGTTGATGTGGATCCTGGTACTAAAGCGGCACATGCGCAGAAAGGCAGACAGCCATCAAACAAACAAATTACATGCATCTGTAGCTTTTGCTCCAAAAGTTTCACCACTACACGTTCGCTGGAGCTTCACGTTCGTAGACATTCAGGTCTCCGTCCCTACCCCTGTCGGTTCTGCGATAAGTCGTTCTACCAGCCTTCCGAGCGCACTGTCCACATGCGCACGCATACAGGCGCAAGACCTTACCGCTGCCCACACTGTCTTAAGTTATTCCGCTACTCCGGCGACCTTAAACAACATATCAATATTCACACCGGTCAGCGGCCTTACCAATGTGAGATATGCGCCAAAGCATTCACCAATCACAGCACACTACGTCAGCACAAGAGGATTCACACTGGGGAACGGCCATACGAGTGTCTGGAATGCAGCAAAACCTACCGGTACCACTCCTCCCTCAAGCAACACCGTATGGCGCACTTGAAAAAGGCGGGCTTACAGTCACTTGTGATGACGTCAACAAATCCAACAACCGGAAATGATGTAAAAAATTGAACCAAAAACAGAAATGATCTAGTTATGTATTGATGAATATGGACATGCTAGCCAATCAGAGTGTGCGACAAACTAGCCATAAACTGTCAAGAATACAAACTTAATCTTAAGATTAAAAATAAGTTAATAGTAAATACAAGTAGTCTTTTTCTTTCTTTCTAAGAAGTTTTAATATTAATTACATAACTACTATTACATAATTATCGTTACATATAATTATCATGTAACTATTAAAAAAAATCATCATTACAGTGATTTAGCGTATTGACTAGTTCTGTCTTTCTCCAAAGATATCTTCTGTGGGATCCCTGTTTATTAAAGGTTGAGGAGGACTTGGCTCCATGTATAGTTTCCAGTCTCTCTTGGGACCAAGAGAGAATAGCATGTATAGTACACCAGTGTATTTGTTTGGATTTGACTTGATATGATACAACAACACCTCTTGCGTGGCTGTGTTGAGTCATAAATAAATACTGTATATCTTTAGCTGTCATCTTGTATTGAGATGTAGGGATGCAGAAGGAATCAATAGACATGTACCATTCCATAGAGAAAACTTAGTTATAGTTAAGTAAGAATTGAATGAAAGTCTTTCATTCATCCATCCACTCATTCATCCATCCTTTCATTCATCCATCCATCCTTTCATTCATTCAATCATCCATCCACTCAGTCATCCATTCATCTATCCATTCTTCCATCCATTCATTCATCCATTCATCCACCCATTCATCCATCCTTTCATTCATCCATCCATCCATTCAATCATCCATCCACTCAGTTATCCATCCATTCATCCATCCTTTCATTCATCCATCCATCCTTTCATTCATCCATTCAATCATCCATCCATTCAGTCATCCATTCATTCAATCATCCATTCATTCATCCATCCATCCATTCATTCATCCATCCATCCATCCATTCATTCATCCATCCATCCATTCATTCATTCAGTCATCCATTCATTGATTCCTTTCATTTCTATTGCATTTATTTGTCCATTTCCATCCACTCACTTACATGTACACACAACTCAGTGCATAGTTGAAAGTATGAAAGGATACGTCCAGAATAACAAATATGTCTGTCAGTAAAAATGCGAGTTAAGGCAATAATTACATTTAAAGAACTGGCTCGCTACTTTTAATATCTATCATGGTCAAAGTGCTTCAAAGTGCTTGATCAAAACCACTGATCAAACACTGAATTCTCCCCTATAATCTTTGAATACTAGAGGAGAATTTGGATTCTGATCATAAGTCACTTACACTGTTCTTTCAGACCCTTTCACTTCATACTCGCTGATCAAAACCTAAATTCTCCTCTACAACATGAATACTAAAGAAGAATTTGGATTTTGATCACAAGTCACTTACACTGTTCTTTCACAGACCCTTTCACTTCATACTACTCACTGATCAAAAACTAAATTCTCCCCTACAATCTTTAAATTCCAAAGGAGAATTTGGAGTTTGATCACAAGTCACTTACACTGTTCTTTCACAGACCCTTTCACTTCATACTCACTGATCAAAACCTAAATTCTCCCCTACAACATGAATTCCAAAGGAGAATTTGGATTTTGATCACCTAAGGCTGGTGATCAAAGATTAAGGATACAAAAGTGCCTCCAAGTATTCCTGAAGTACTGAGGTCCCACCATGAGATAAAGTATTTGGGCCACTTTGATCCAGCTTTCCAACAGATGAATACGGACATCAATATTGATGCAGCAAAGTAGAATATAAAACCATTAAGACCTGTTAGCCCTAGTATACCAGCAGATATACCCGCCATTGCAGCCAGCGACGTTCGACTAAAGAACAAAATAATGACATTTAATTGAAATGAGTCATACGACACATAAGGAGCAAGGATGGCTTAGTTGGTTAGTGCTCGGCCTACTATGCGAGAGGTGCTCAGTTCGATTCATCATGATCTCACATCCTTGTTTCGATTTCCCTCTAAATCCGTGTAGTTCAGTGCAGCTTTAAATACCTGTAAAACGGAGCACTGATGGAGGGAGGGGGTAAAAGGGCGCACCGTCCGCCCCTTGGAGATCAGTATCGACTGAAGTGGTTATGGAGTGGTTAAATATGAGTACCTTTAACTTTTACACAAAAAGTATACAATGATCAACAATATTCAATTTCCACTTTTTTGAATAATTTGATGGACTAGAACATTCTGAATTACATTCTGATTCACTTTAAAAAAAGTCTTAACCAACAAGTGAAGCCACAAAGATCAAAGTATGGCGTTGTTTGGTCGCTTAAAGTGTTGATGACTGGAAGGTAATATCACATCGACCAAAAGGACCTTCAAACAATAGAACAACGAATCTATGGGAGGTTTTACGTGTGACGTAGTGGCCGTCAAGATCTACAAAATGTTCGAGCCTAATTTTCAAAGTTTGTTAGTCTACAATGTAGATGACATTGGTTTGTTTGTTTATAAGTAACTTATATTTGACAGATATTTAGACTTCACCGATCTAAAATTGAAGTTTTGAGCAAGTAAAATGACGGTTTGACGGCCACTCGTGATAGATTTTGACGTCAGAAGAAGATTCCATAAAACCTCCCATAGAACGAATCTATTGTGTTACTGCCTCGTTCTATTGTTTGATTCGTTCTATTTGTGTATGTGATATAACCTTTACCGTTGATGAGATGGGAATCAAATAACCTTACTAACATGGTAGTGGATACCAATACTCACCAAAACTCTATAATACTGTTATTGTTCATTATGGCAAAGGGGCTGTACGCCTCCTTCTCCTTGTCTGGAAGACAAAACAATGAAAATATATAAATGGAGTGAATAATACTAAATACTAATAAATAATAATAACATTCTAATAATACTAGAATGGCTAGGAGTACAAGTAGGGGTAAGAGTACGAGTAGGGGTACAAGTAGGGGTAAAAGTTGTCCAAGGCTTGCTAGGTTTTACCCCAGTAAATGTCCTGTAATACCCTGGATATTAATATTGAAATGCTATAAAAATGTCAAAGATGAAGACATTTTGCCATCAATCTCTATCATTCTCTGTATTAGATTATTAATCAAATTAGAGGCTTGGTAAAATAGAAAACTGAATTTCTAGGTGTTGTTTATGAGTAACTGTAGGTAAGTAAGTGTAGGATCTTATTCTACAAAGTTTGAAGGATTTAAAAGAAAGCGTGATTTCATCTTTGTCCTCTGAGTCTGAAAACTCATCAGAAGTCTTGAACTTTGCCACAAACATACAATGAAAGTGAGAGTTATGAAGCCTAAATTTACAACAGATCAAATAAATAAACACAGTAGAAGACAACTGACTAGAATAATCAACCATAACACAGCTTAAATCGCTATAAAAGACAATCTCAAAACAAACCTTGCAAATGCTCTTCTTCCGCCATCTTGAATACTGGTCATAGGGAACTCCACTGACCTTTTGATAGCGGGCGTGTATTCTTCAGACGGAAGTAAAAATTTTATATATTTCTCTGCTATTTCCGGTCCCAGCGCATTTTATTTTATTCTATTTTATGTTCATTTGCCTGGACTAATTATATCGAAAAAAAAATTACCAAACGAAACCTCAGTTACAAAGGTTAAAAAGAAAGAAGTATAAAAAAAGAAAAGAAAAAAAAAGAGATTAAAAAAAATCAATGTCAACAGGGATCGAACCCGCGACCTTTGAATAACTACCAATGCTGCACCCCCCGGACACTAAATAACTGAGAAAAAAAAAATTTGAAAAAAAAAAACCATTGGGATCTCCCGAGACAGAAGCTGTATCGGTCTTCCTGTGTTAACCGTCAAGTGACTTCCGGTTAATCTTCGTGAAGTCTTCGTCGTGGAGTCGGAAATCAGATTATCTTTCGGACGGAGAGAACTGTTTGGAGGCTTGTATTTTTCAGCCATTTTAATATCTTTACATCGCATCCCTGACTGTATATCTCACTAACAATGTAGCTAGATTGATAAACTAGCTTCTGGTTGCTTTGGTTTTGTGATCTTGACCGAGTTTGATTTGATTTTCGCGTTCAAAATGGCGGACGTGTTGATGTGCTCGACTTTTGAAGACACTTTTGAGGAATTCTTGTACGGATATCGGGACGAGAATAAGCTGCAGCGACTGACTGTATCGATACCTATACCACTGAAGATTAGTGCTAAGGAGTTTGCTTGTAGACTGATGAATACACATCAAATACCATGTTATTTGGAGAATGGTAAGATAATGTGAACAGATGGTTGATTCATGTTGATGATAAAAGTGATGTTGATGATGAATTGCAATGATGATGATTGTGATAATGATGATAATAATAATGCTGATGAGTGATGGTGAAGATGATCAATGATTATGATCAATGATTATGTTGACGATAAAGGTGATGATGATGATGAAATGCAATGATGATGATGAATAAAATTACAATGACGATGATGATTGTGATAATGATGATAATAATAGTAATGCTGATGGTGATAAATGATTATGATAAATGACTATGTTGATAATGAAGGTGATGATGAATTGCAATAATGATGATGATGATTGTGATAATGAGTTTGAATTGCAATGATAATAATAACAATGATGATGATGATGAATTGCAATGAGTGAATAAAATTGTAATGATGATGATGATGTTGATGAGTTTGAATTACAATGATAATAATAATAATAATACTGATGGTGATGATGATAAAAGAAAATGATTGCACAGATGATCCTGGTGGTGATGATGATGGTGATAAACAATTGGACATGATGATGATGATTATGTTTCCATGGTGATGATATTATTGTGTTGTTGATAGTGATGCTAATGACATTTGGTAATGTATCAATGATGATGATTTACAGTAATGTTTACATTACTTTGACGAGTGGGTCCTGAATTTTGTTTGCAAGTTCAAGGCGACCTCCATAACTTCCAAATGAACTTCGGAACTATCTCGTCCTACAAAAATGTTAGTGAAATACACTGTAAACAAGAATAAAAATTATCATATTCATTTTTTGTAAATCTAGATTTGACCAAAGCTTTGGAGCAGTTTCTCCAAAAGAGTCTAAACACTCTCTTTGACAAAATGGGTGACTTGGCAATCAACCAGGTTCTAGATTCACCACAAACTGCTAAGGACTACGTCAACTCTTGGGCCAACACCTTCAAAGAAGAACACTCCGCGTACTGTAGGACAAGTGATGTGAATGAAGACGTTGCTTTTTCAGACATTTATCATTCTCTGATTCATTCTGCTGCGCTAGAGACACTGTTGCAGCTAGATAACACATATGCGCTGTCACTGCAAGGTCTGTTGTCACATAGAGACTCTGCCTTGAAGTCTTCACAAGAGAAGTAGGTCTTGATTTGAATATAAGTTTGTATATTGTACTCAAGCTACCTAAGACAGACACCTCTCTAAGACAGACACCGCTCTAAAACAGACACCGCTCTAAGACAGAAACCTCTCTAAGACAGACACCGCTCTAAGACAGAAACCTCTCTAAGACAGACACCTCTCTAAGACAGACACCTCTCTAAACAGACACCTCTCTAAGACAGACACCTCTCTAAGACAGACACCTCTCTAAGACAGACACCTCTCTAAGACATGTACAGACACCTCTCTAAGACAGACACCTCTCTAAGACATACACCTCTCTAAGACAGACACCTTTGTCTGGTCCATGCTACACTGTTTTTGCCACATTATAGATTTCCTGGTACAAATATGTGATTATTATTATTATTTCCTGTTTTAGTATTATTTCCTGTTTTATTATATAATTTGTAATGTTTAGGCATCGTAAGGAATTAGAGAATGCAATAAGTGATATTGGACTGACAAATACCGACAGGGACGTCAGCAATATTGCAACACGGCAGTGTGAAGAATCACAGGTAATAAGAGTAATAAAAATACCGGTATTGATATTGTAGTTTTGTTACTAAAAATAGCACAAAATGGCAGAAATTTCAAATTTCAAAAATTCATTTCTTTGGATTGAATAATGATATATGAAATTTCAGCTATTTCTCTAATTTTACATGTTCTTTCAAATGCAATGATTAATTTGGTGTAGTTTGAATTTCAAAATTTGTTGGCATGTTCATGACGTGATTTTCCTGCCAAATATCATAAAAATCAAAAAACAAAATTAAAGAACAAATTTGTTGACTTGACATATGCTGTCACGTTGCCAAGTTTCATTTTGATTGGATTAAAACTGTAGAAGTTATACAAAGGTTGTCGATTTCGCATACATGTACTTGATGATAATGAAGTTTGTAATAATTACATTATTATTGTTCTTTGATGAATACAGTACATTAATTATCACATTATGTCTCTGAAATGTATGTGACATATATATGTCACCTGGCAGGGGGTGGGAGGGGGGATTTGTAAATATATATATATGGATGTGTATATTTATGTTCAGTGAGGAGGTTCAATCCCTGACCCAAATTGCTGCCACTTTCTGTAAAACTGGACCAATAGTCCCTTTTCGCATTCATAGATCCCGCTGTAAAACCGCTGTACTTATTGACAACATATGCATTTGTACAGGGTTTAGCCTCGAGTCAGTGTAAAGTTATTCACAAATATCAACGAAAACACGAAAAACTGTTCACATGAAACAATAGAAACATTTTTGGATTGCACGGACTGTTTTCTGAATCGAGGCTATAAGCCTGTACAAATGCGTCTTTTGTCAAGGACAGCGGTCATCTCTAAACAACGTGAAACTGGAGTATTCCAGTCCCTTTTTTATCAAGACAAACCAGGCTTTAAATGGCTAAATCACACATCCATCTGTCTATCCATATTTCCCATCTATCCATCCATCCATCTTTCCCATTGAATTTTCCATCCATACATCCATCCTGACCATCTTTCCCATCTATCCATACATCTTTCCCATGCAATTTTCCAGCCATCCATTCATCCATTTTTCCCATTCTGATATCAATTGAAGGAGTTTGTGCAAGACCAATGTAAGTGATCTCTGATCAAACATTCTCCTCTACAATATTTGAATTCCAAAGGAGAATTTGGATTTTGATCACATTACTTACATGTAGTTATACTGTCCTTGTGATTTTTCTCATCCATCCATAGCTTTGTCTCTCTCTCATTCATCCCTCTTTCCCATATCATTCATCCATTCATTTATCCACCTGTCGATCCATGACTGTTTGTCCTGCTCTTTTCCCGTCTGCCCCTACATCCACCAGTACTGTTATTTTTCAGTTTATTAATTCACCACATCAGTGTGTATACTATAGACCGAATGCAAAATGGCATCCAAATCCAATTTCAATTGCCATTGTTCTGGACTGACTAGCCTCTCATTCAGGTGGAAATGCTTTTGTGTTTCCACATGAACCGCGAGGCTAGTCAGTCCAGAACAATGGCAATTGAAATTGGACGCCATTATTGCATTCGGTCTATAGCCGGTTTGTCTTCTGTTTATAGATACTCTAAATGCTGCAAGCCAATTCAGGTAAAGTTAATTATCTCAACGTTGTAATAATTTGTAATTATTATATGTTTTAGTAGTTGTAGCAAAAAATCTGTAATGTTTACAATAACAATTGAACAACAAAATAGTGCGAGAAAATTGCTAGTGTAAAATCTGACAATGACAATTTTTATTTGGCACCATTAGGATACACTACAATAAAATACACTATTTCAAAAAACGTTGATACTGAATAATAGTGTATTCCAAGACTGAAATGCATTTTGGGACTCTTGTAATATTGTCTAAAGTAATATAAATAATAATAAATTTATTTTTTGTGTCTTCCATCAGAAACAATATACTAGCTCCATATGGCAAACAAATCGCTGTATATTTACTTTTTATTTCAAAATAACGAGGCCCACAATGCCCTTTGGTCTTGGAATGCACTATTCAGTATGCAGTATTCAGTTTTCAACGTTTTTTGAAATAGCTGTATACAAAAATAATAGATCCTTATAAATAGGTGCGAGCTGACTATATGGTCAAGTAAAATCTAGTACTATATACAAATCCAACCTTCATGTTCTAACAAGCAGAGACTGAGAGCATACTTACAATGAATGTTTAATGACCTGAAGTTATGTTTATTGAGGTCAAATACTTTTGATATAATTTTGAATTTATCATCTACATTAATAACTAAGGATTATGTTTATTGAGGTCAAATACTTTTGATATAATTTTGAATTTATCATCTACATTAATAACTTTTTTTTTCCAGGACTCGTACTGTGTCCACACTAAGTGCTACTGCTCCCGAGCAGTTCGACACAGAACCTGAAGTCAAGATGGAGGAAAGCTTTACCATTCATCTTGGTCAGTGTGTTTTTGACCGGCCTCCTTCAGTCTCTCCTTTCTCTGGTTTGGTATTGCTGTGTTTAATGAAAGAGAGGAGACTGGTGATGAAACAAAAAGACAAAAAGACAAAAAGGTGGCATAAAAGTCCTGGCTATTGTTCTATTGTCGTTCTATGCATTGTTTTTACATAAAAAAACAATAGCCAGGATAATTTGTGCAGCTACATGAAGACCTTGCCGGAAAGACTGTTCCGCTGTCCCCAAGTCTCCACAAAACTAAATTTAACACAGGAATCCCATCAGAGTGAGCAGGGACAGACAGAAGAAATAGATATTTAAAATATGAAATTCTATTCTCAGGTGCTCAACAGAAGACAATGCACAACCTACGGCTCATATGTGGTGATGTGCTCGACACGTGTAGGCATACGGCGACTCCAGGGTATGTTACCATAGAAACAGACACAATTACTATGGCGATCCTTTGGACTCTAACAAAAGATTACAGTGCTAGGTGACTAGTGATGGTTACCATAGAAACATAAAAATGGTTACTATGACAACCTACATTATGGTTACCATTGCTATGACAACTAACATGTGACCTCTATTGTCAGGTCATCTCTTTTGTGGAGCCCACGTTACTATGGTTACTAAGGCACTCGTTGCTAAGACAACTAACATGTGACCTCTATTGTCAGGTCATCTCTTTTGTGGAGCCCACGTTACTATGGTTACTAAGGCACTCGTTGCTAAGACAACTAACATGTGACCTCTATTGTTAGGTCAGCTCTTTTGTGGAGCTCACATTACTATGGTTACTATGGTAGCTATGACAACTAACATGTGACCTCTATCGATAGGTCAGTGTTTTCACACCCTCATAGGATCCAAACAGCCTTTTCTCTGTATTCTGAATCACTTACTGGGATTATTCTACTAGAAGATAACCGACTTGACACTTACACTGGCATTATGAAAGGTAATGGGATATAACACACTCTCTGATTGGTTCTCCATAAACAATAGGGTATAACTCACTCTCTGATTGGTTCTCCATAAACAATAGGGTATAACACACTCTCTGATTGGTTATCCATAAACAATAGGGTATAACACACTCTCTGATTGGTTATCCATAAACAATAGGGTATAACACACTCTCTGATTGGTTATCCATAAACAATAGGGTATAACACACTCTCTGATTGGTTATCCATAAACAATAGGGTATAACACACTCTCTTGGTTATTAGGTATAACACACTCTCTGATTGGTTATCCATAAACAATAGGGTATAACACACTCTCTGATTGGTTATCCATAAACAATAGGGTATAACACTCTCTCTAGACAATGATTGGGTTATCCATAAACAATAGGGTATAACACACTCTGATTGGTTATCCATAGACAATAGGTATAACACACTCTGATTGGTTATCCATAAACAATAGGGTATAACACACTCTCTGATTGGTTATCCATAAACATAGGGTATAACACACTCTCTGATTGGTATCCATAAACACACACTCTCTGATTGGTTATCCATAAACAATAGGGTATAACACACTCTCTGATTGGTTATCCATAAACAATAGGGTATAATAATAATAATAATAATAAGTTTTATTTTTATAGCGCTATAAACAATTAAAGTCACTCTCTGATTGGTTATCCATAAACAATAGGGTATAACACTCTCTGATTGGTTATCCATAACAATAGGGTATAACACACTCTGATTGGTTATCCATAAACAATAGGGTATAACAATCTGATTGGTTATCCATAGGGGTATAACACACTCTCTGATTGGTTATCCATAAACAATAGGGTATAACACACTCTGATTGGTTATCCATAAACAATAGGGTATAACACTCTCTCTGATTGGTTATCCATAAACAATAGGGTATAACACACTCTCTGATTGGTTATCCATAAACAATAGGGTATAACACACTCTCTGATTGGTTATCCATAAACAATAGGGTATAACACACTCTCTGATTGGTTATCCATAAACAATAGGGTATAATAATAATAATCATAATAAGTTTTATTTTTATAGGTTATCCATTAAAGTCCACTCTCTGATAGGTTATAATACACACTCTCTGATTGGTTATCCATAAACAATAGGGTATAACACACTCTCTGATTGGTTATCCATAAACAATAGGGTATAGGGTATAAAACACACTCTCTGATTGGTTATCCATAAACAATAGGGTATAACACTCTGATTGGTTAATAAACAATAGGGTATAACACACTCTCTGATTGGTTATCCATAAACAATAGGGTATAACACACTCTCTGATTGGTTATCCATAAACAATAGGGTATAACACTCTGATTGGTTATCCATAAACAATAGGGTATAACACACTCTGATTGGTTATCCATAAACAATAGGGTATAACACTCTCTGATATCCACACTCTCTCTGATTGGTTATCCATAAACAATAGGGTATAACACACATTGGTTATCCATAAACAATCTCTGATTGGTTATCCATAAACAATAGGGTATAACACACTCTCTGATTGGTTATCCATAAACAATAGGGTATAACACACTCTGATTGGTTATCCATAAACAATAGGGTATAACACTCTGATTGGTTATCCATAAACAATCACACTCTGATTGGTTATCCATAAACAATAGGGTATAACACACTCTGATTGGTTATCCATAAACAATAGGGTATAACACTCTCTGATTGGTTATCCATAGACAATAGGGTATAACACTCTCTCTGATTGGTTATCCATAAACAATAGGGTATAACACACTCTGATTGGTTATCCATAAACAATAGGGTATAACACACTCTCTGATTGGTTATCCATAAACAATAGGGTATAACACACTCTCTGATTGGTTATTCATAAACAATAGGGTATAACACACTCCTATTGGTTATCCAATAGGCTGTATGACTTAATTTGATTGGTTGAGAAGAGATTGGATATAAGACATGTTATGATTGGTTTACCCCAAATAGGACATATATAACACAATCTCCTATTGGTTATCCATACACAATAGGATGTGACACGTTATATGATTGGTGGAGAAGAGGCATGCTCTGATTGGTTAAAATATAAAACACGTTCTGATTGGTACAAAAATATTGTACAATATTTTATTCAGTGTAATTAATGTGACTCTTGCAATTTGTTCACAGATTTTGCAGCAATTTGCCAGCAGTCGACAGAATTTCATTTCCCAGACCTCGATAAACAACTTTGTCTCATACAACAGAACGTGGAGCACAGAAGCCGCAGCAAATCAGCTGCAAGTACTAGTGGACGCACAACACGACCTACAGATGACGATGCTCTGAGGGTACCCACCCTAAATACAGGTATGGGATATATTTTGTACCCCAGGGGATGGGGGATGGGCAGAATGGAGGGTGGGGTGGGGATTTTTTGACATTTCAGCAGTTAACTTTGGTTTTCTGATTTAGACCTTGGTAAAGCGCTCTAGTGTAAACACGGCATTTAAGTAACGTCTTTATTTAACGAGGGTACAATTTAAAAAAATAGAATAAAACGTATAAATTGTAAAACCTACTGTATTGGTAAGGTCTTAGTGTAGCTGCACAAAAGTCCTGGCTATTGTTCTGTTGTCGTTCTATGTATTGTTTTACATTATAAAACAATAGCCAGGACAATTTGTGCAATTACACGAAGACCTTGCCACAGTATTTAAGAAATACATTGTTATTTCTCTGATTATTTTGCAATTCATTAACTAATTCATTTTACACAAAGGTGACTTCTACGTGACGCGTCATTCTAACTTAGCCGAGGCTCAAGTAGTGTTCCATCTGATAGTCGATGACTCGGTCAAGTCTGCGTCTTTAAACAGCCGTAACCCGTGCATAGTGGGTCTAAGACATGTGCTTCACACGGCAGTACGCTACAACAACACAACAATAACTATACCACTGCTACTATTTCACGAGATGACGGATGAGATGACTATCAACTGGTGCGTCAAACGAGCTGAACTTGTACTCAAATGCGTGAAAGGTATTATGGGAAGATTTGAGGTGACTTACATGTAACTGAACGTAACTGCTAACGTCACATGTTCGTTATATCATTAACGTCTGATGTTTGGGAGTTGCGCCCAGTGTGAAATTTTTATACACTGACCCAGTAGTACATGTAGGTCTACTTCGTACCCGCTGTTCGGGAGAGCGTTGCATGACGACCCGAACAGCGGCTGTGAAGGAGACTACAGTAGCTTACAAAACAAAAGTTTACTGATACATGCAAGACTGGGGGAAGGGGTAAGTAGCACCACTTCATCCGGCCCCTTTGAATTGCGCCGCTACTATTTATTCCAGCCAATCATGTTTTGTGTTCTAACGACGCTTTGACAGATTAACAAATCCAACCAATCATGTTGATTGTTCTAGCGAGAGATCATGCATTGCAGCCAATCATGTTTTGTGTTCTAGTGAGGATTTGCAGATAATCAGTCAGCAGTACTTCCAGCCAATCATGTTTCTTGTTCTAATGACACTCTACAGATTAACAAATCCAGCCAATCATGTTGATTGTTTTAACGAGATATCATTGCACCCAATCATGTTTTGTGTTCTAGCTAGGTTTTGCAGATAATCAGTCAGTACTTCCAGCCAATCACGTTTCGTGTTCTAACAAGGTTTTACTATGCTTGTTTCAGGCTTTATGATGGAGTGTGCTTCGTGGAGTGGCGTGGATTCTCTCAACGTTCAGTTCATGATACCCAAAGGCATCTCAGTAGATATGTTTAACACGATATCCAATATGCTGCCAAATATCTTTAGAATATCAACTCCTTTAGATTTGACCTCATCTTCAAATAGATGAGCCTGCAGTATATGTAAATCAGCGGTTTTACATAGATGCACATCTTCTAATCTAGACTGAGCCATGGTGTAAACTTGTCAGCGGTCGTCTCGTTCAGCATGCGCATTACTAGTCACCGTGTACAATAAATTTCTTATTATAGACAGCTATAGACCGAGTCGAAAACTTAGTAACCGCGTCTTTCGCGCGCACGAGAACGAGGCTTACTATGTAAACAAAGGCTGAATAAAATGTAATTTGGATGATCCATTCTCGTGCCATCTTTCCTCTACATTTTGCTGAGACAGGGAACCCAAGCACTGGCGTTGTGTTCGCTGGCGCATTTATTTCTATTATTTATGTCTCGTCTCGAGGTCATTTTGTTCCGCTCGGCCTCGAAAGAGTAGGAGAGATCTGGGTCCGAGTTCAGAGTTGACCGAGAGAGACTGGCATTAAAGGGCTACATTACTCGGGCTTCCTGTTGCATTACTGACGAGAGAAGAGTGAGAAGGACAAAGTTCGTCATTCTTGTTCTAGTTTTCTCTTTGACTTTGCGCAAGAATTTCCACACTGTTCAGAGAATTCACGTCGGGCAAAAATACCGTCAAAATTGGGGCCAGTTTCCACGCGCGGCACTTTTGGGAGACTGGTAACTAATTATTCGTCAGCGGACGAGAATCCTTACCCTTCCCTACATGGTATTTTGTGTCGTCAGTCAATGGCGTTCTTAGCCCTTCTCGCTATACGATTACCATGCTCCAGATCAAAGAGCTTCTTCATCAGTTCTCTAAACCCGCTATATTGCAGCATGCAGTCTGCGTTTTGCACTCGCCGCCTGCAGCACTTACATGACATCTTAAAATGCTCACGCGAACCCGTACGATGCACGGGACTGTTATCGCACTCGATCTCGGAAAGCGCATTGCTAGCAACATCCTTGTACACCAGCTCAATCAAACTCGAGCAGGTCTTCGCATACTCGCTCAGTGTTCGCTCCAGTTCTTTAATCCTTTCCGAGCAAATATCGATCTTAACTTCGGGTTTCAAGTCGTTGTAGTCTTGGTTGTCTTCCATGGAGAGAGATGTCATGAAGCGGGCTTCCTGTATGCATTGCGCCATTACGTCTTTAAGACCAAATCGATCAGCTACTTTGTAGAAATGAATGGAGTTGGATTCTTGTATGTTGTACGAGAGATACTCGGCACAGAACGTCTTGACTTTGTCCATTTGATACTCCTCAGCGAGTTCCAGAAGAAACTGATAGTTCTCATCTGGTGATACAATGACGATGGTCATGATGATGATGATGATGATGATGCGGCAAGCACAGGCATTATTCTACATTAGTATGTTAGTATTATCTTGCTAGCGTCATGTTCCAGCCCGAGGATAAATAAAGTATATCATCTATCTATACACAAGCGCAAAGATCAAATTGTTCGTTTCTTAGGATTGCGCTTATGCTTGTGTCTGGCCCGTTTTAACATTGCATGCGCAGAAACGCCTGCGCATCTTATCGCAACACTCACCGCTGACACTCTGTACTTTTCCGTATGAATATATCAACCTGAGCAAGACCTCCACCTCCACGACACGTTTCCCTGGCAACGGGATTTCCTCCGCCGTTCTCTCCGTAAACTCTGACGTGAACATCCTCTCAAAGACTGGGGACCACATTGAGAGGGTGCTCTTATGGACATGGAATTTTGTGTCCTCTACAATGAGCACCACGTCACTAAAGTGCCATGGGGACGAAAAATCAAAGGACTGTTCCTCGCTGTCACTCTGCATCTGGAAACCAAGTTTTTAACATATAAAGAGAAGTCACGTGATTATCAAATTATTCGTACCCAGGACCAACAACCAAATTATTCCGGGTAGTCTGGGAACGACTTAAAAAGAAATAGAAAACGACAGTGGCCAAAAACGCGATCACAATTAAAGAATAACGCAGATAGAATAATGCTTAACCCATGACATAAATATCACCGATATTTTGTACAATAGTTAGCATAGAAACCACAGGAAGCCCAAGCTCAACGAACTTTATATAACAATATCATACTATTAATAGAGCAATATTAACATTAAGCTGACCAACTGTGTTTCTGCTGGTATTTTGTACCTCTGTACGCGATTTGGAGCCAATCCGACGAGTTTTAGCATTTTTACGCGTAGAAATTGAGCTTGGGCTCCCTGTGTAGAAACTATACATACAGGATTTAATATGTTGTGCCATATTCATCTTTAAATACTACCGTATGTAAGTTAGCTCTCTGTGTTTGGTGTAATCCAAGAGACCATAGTCTCTTGTGTGACCTGATGTCCATTTATTTATCAACAGACATAACATCCACTCTGACGTGACTGACAATCCAGTCTTGCTTCAACGTACATTGTACTTGTTTTGCATAAATATAATACGTTTTTACTCGATGTTTTGAGCAAAATACAACCGTTTAAGTTCTTATAGATAAGTTAGTTGCTTGAATTGCGTGCCAAGTGCTTTGTTGGCTCGGGTTTGTTGGATTGTGTTCAAGCTTTATCAAGCCAGCGATGTCAGGCAAACACGTCAACATACCGAAACCAGATTTGTTTCCATAGAACTGAATGGACTCAAACCATACTTACAGTTACCTTAAACCTTGTAGAATTCTTGTTTGTGTCGATGCTGTGCTTTCAATACGGGAGCAAGTGGCAGACGAGCAGGACTGTTCGACAAAATGCCGATAAGTTGGTCTCTCGTTGATTACAAAGTAATATAGTGTTGCGTGACATCGATATCTGGGCAGCGTCACGCCACGGGTAATCTATTGTTTGGATTATCGGTTAGAATGACGAATTGTAGACAAAAACTTTGAGTATTATTTTGGCCTAATTATCTCTACAATACAGAAAATGGTTTGCTTGGCCGAAAAAAATATATATGCGAGTCATCGTTTTTGTCCACCGGCCATTTAATACTGACCCTATTCAGTATTGGCCCTAGTATCGAACCTATTATTGACTCTAGTATTGACCTATTATTGACTCTAGTATGACCCTATATAGTATTGACCTATTATTGACCCTATAGTATTGATGTATTGACCTATTATTGACCCAAGTATTGACCTATTATTGACCCAAGTATTGACCTATTATTGACCCTAGTATTGACCCAAGTATTGACCTATTATTGATCCTAGTATTGACCTATTATTGGCCCAAGTATTGACCCAAGTATTGACCTATTATTGACCCAAGTATTGACCTATTATTGACCCAAGTATTGACCTATTATTGACCCAAGTATTGACCTATTATTGACCCTAGTATTGACCCTAGTATTGACCTATTATTGACCCAAGTATTGACCTATTATTGACCCAAGTATTGACCTATTATTGACCCAAGTATTGACCTATTATTGACCCTAGTATTGACCCAAGTATTGACCTATTATTGACCCTAGTATTGACCCTAGTATTGACCCAAGTATTGACCTATTATTGACCCAAGTATTGACCTATTATTGACCCAAGTATTGACCTATTATTGACCCTAGTATTGACCCAAGTATTGACCTATTATTGATCCTAGTATTGACCTATTATTGGCCCAAGTATTGACCCAAGTATCGACCTATTATTGACCCTAGTATTGACCCAAGTATTGACCTATTATTGACCCTAGTATTGACCCAAGTATTGACCTAGTATTGACCCAAGTATTGACCCTATTTCTTTACTAAAAGATGACGTACAAAACCATTTCCCCTTGTTTTTATTTTCATTCTTATTTTTGCGTAGAGATATTTCCCTGTTTTGGTGCCGTATTTTCTCTTTCTTTATTTCTACTCTTTTCCTTTTCTATGTTATCCGTTGTTGAAAACTGAATGCGTGTAGTACATTTTCACATATGGAAAATATTTGCGAATAAGATCGCGAAATATCACGAAATGAATATTTGTGAAATACGAAACAGAACGAAATAATGCAAAACAGCGCAATCCTTTGAAATTGAATGTACATTTTCATAATTTGATAAAAAATTCTACGAACTGTTCACCTCGTTTGTTACTAAAACTACATTAACTCTTCAATGTTAGAACTTCTTCTTTTCGCTCAAAGAAGTTCAGATTCTGGACATTTTTGTATAGTTTTGGGAAAACACTAGATCCCAATGACCAAAACCAGGTCAAGATTTGAATAACAATAGGAACTATTGTACAACAATAGGAACTAATGTTAGATATGCCTCGTTCTACAAAGGACATGTCTTTGTAGAACGAGGCATCTATTGTTGTTCAAATCTTGACCTTGTTTTGGTCATTGGGATCTAGTGTTTTCCATAGTTTTGCGGAGGGCTTATATTAACCGCCATTACGTCATTTGTGTCAGCGGTCTCTCCCGACCGTGCAGACGCCCTCGGCCGCCATGTTGTTTTCACACCTTATAATAATAATAATAAGAATAAGAATTCAATAAGAACACCTTCGATACTGAGTTCGTTCTGAAGATATGGATAATATCTTACAACTGTCAACTGACTGAATGCTAGACTTGGCCCTCAATTCTCAGCCTTTATCGTCATGGCAACCAATAGGCTCGTTGTCATGACTACGCTAACTCTGTCTGAGCCAGCGATCTGTTTGTTCAGTGGTTTTAGTCTAGTTAATTCACGCTAGCAGCCACACGACTGGAGCGTTGTAACGCATGCAACTTCGTTAAATAGTCTTTCAAGACGTAAAAATTCGTCCCAACTCGGTTCCAGTCCGCTTCCTCGACTCTCTGCGTACAACACTCACACGCGAGATCGAATGGCTGAACAGTCTGTGAAACAAACCCTGCCGACACGGTCACAAGCTGTCGGTGATCGTCGAGTTTGTCGCACGACTTCTGTAGCCGTTCTGCTGTAGTGTGGTAGACGCGTTCAACAAGTCTTGAACAAGCGCTCGTGTATTCTTGAAGACTCTTCTCCAGTTCTTTGATTCTCTCCATGCAAACTTCGTTCTTCAGCTCGGGTGTCAAGTCTTCGAAGTCTTCATTTCCTTGCAGTGCATTCGAGCCTTTATACCTCGCTTCCTCGATACATTTTGTCATGACGTCTTTGAGACAAAAACGATCAGCAACGTGGCACAGATAAAGGCAGTTGGATGCCTCGATGGCCGACGTCAAGAAGTCGATGCAGTATTTCTTGACGTCATCCATCTGGTATTCTTCTGCGAGCTCGAGGAGATAAAAGTAGTTTGTATCTGTGGCGAGAAAGATAGCATCGATTACAGAGATGGTAGAAGACGGAGAATATTTAGGGAACTGGTGCAGGAAGAGAGCGGTGTAACTGACGAAGTATAAACTAGGCATTGAAGGAAAGAAAGAACGAACGAACGAACAACTAAAGAATGTACCAAAGAAAGAAAGAAAGAAAGAAAGAAAGAAAGAAAGAAAGAAAGAAAGAAAGAAAGAAAGAAAGAAAGAAAGAAAGAAAGAAAGAAAGAAAGGAAGGAAGGAAGGAAGGAAGGAAAGTAAAGAAAAGAAAGAAAAGAAGGAAGGAAGGAAGGAAGGAAAAGAAAATGTGGATGGAAGGAAGAGAGAAAAAATAAAACGAAAAAGAAGAATGAAACAGATGCAGCGACACAACCTCCCGTAACTGACGACACACTTAGGACATAGCGGTAGGCGTGCGAATACGGAAGCTGTCCATTTAAGGGAGGCCATAAAAGCAATATCAGTTTACGGGAGAAAGAAACCGTGCAGGACCTTCAGGAAGTTTTTGACTGTATATAAATTGATAAGTTGAAATAACAGAAGGAAATGAAAACATAATTTCCTACCGCTAACTTTCTGCTTGGTCCCATTGGAATAAATCAATCTCAGCAACACCTCGATTTCATCTTTTCGTTTCTCTGGCAACGGGATCTTCGTAGCCGTCCTCTCGGCGAACGGGGATGTGAACATCTTCTCAAACACCGGGGACCACATTGACAGGATGCTCTTGTGAACATAAAATTTGGTGTCCTCTACGACAAGGACTGCATCACTAAAGTGCCAAGGGGACGAGAAATCTTGTGCTTCATCGATAAGCGAGGTTTTTGTTGCTTCCATGTGATCAAGAACTCCTGAAAGCCGAGGGGTGTGTATATTTTAAATACGGTAAACTGCGAGGCTAATTTTTGGTCTGCGAGTCAGTAACTTGGAGAAAATTGTGTCTTCTAGCGAAGCTGAATTTAAAGGAGATATAGCAGTATAGCTCATGCACAATCTATAAACTCGATGTAGCATCGGGCGATATGCTAATATGAACCATTGCATAAGCCAACCAGTGTCAGAGTGCCAGTGTTTTCCCAATCACGCAGAGTGCCACTAACGCATGCGTGGTGTAGACAAGTAATTTCACAATCACCCGTTGTGCGTGCAAAACAATATAAAGGCAGCTTGACAATCGTCCAAAAACACACCAAACACCACAAGTTTGAGCCAAAATTGTCTAAATAATTGAATATATTTATGTGGCTGAATAATTTTTGGCACATAATTGCCCTATACCACTATGACGTAACGGCTTATTTATGAGGGGGACAGAATCGTGAAGAACAATAGAAATTTGAACTAAATCTGCTCTGCTGAGGTTCGCTTGATTTCAAATTGGCTAGTTTCCAGATATTATGGTTCATCGATACTTTTCCCACAATATTTACTGTGTTTGGTGACTTTTATCGCTTTCAGACCGTCTGTAAAATACATTTATTTGGGAAATCCTTTGTGTTGTTGCTGTTTTGTCCCCCTCTAGCGACCATGATCCTTAGCGTTTAAACAATAGATTGTTTTGATTTGACGTCATAGTGGTAAGTGGTATAGGGCAATTGTCGATTGTACTTTGTATTCACGGTCAAAGCGATGATATATACTGCAAATTTCCAGGTATAATTTGCAACAGTAAAATGTATTTTTGTCGTTTCTTCGTCAAATGTGGAAACAGTGGCGACGACCTTTGCAACCGTACTTGAGTTGTTATGGTGTTGTCATACAGGGTTCACGTGCAAAACTCGTGTGAGACGATTAATCACAAATAATACCACCATAAAAACACTGTTATATTGTGTTTATAATATGGAAAATTGCTTTTGAAATTACCTTGATAAATTTTCTTGCAATCCCGGGTGTTGTTTAGCAGCGAAATGTACAGCAAATTTACATGTAATATCGGTCAAAGTTCGCTGGACATCTGTTATTACGACATTGTATGTCACGCAATGACGGAAGTCTGATTTGACAAGTCACGGGGTCACGCAATCAATGCTATTTTAAGCACACTTTGATGGTTTAATTTTTTTAATTTGAAAATAAAAAAACATACTTTATTATAGTTAAGAAGGCTTTTTTAAAAACCACTGTCTGACAGTTTGAAACAAAGGTAAAATTCAATGATAAGAAAAATTTCGAAATCCGAAAATATATATGCCTGAATGACGGCATAAAAGAGAAACAATTATAAAAAAATGAAAATTAGAAAGTAAAGAAAGAAAAGTAAATAAATTAATAAATTAATAACTTTTAAAATAAATAAAAAGATTCGATAAGTTTTTGTGCTGGGCTTCCTGTGTTGACACAGGCAGCCCAAGCTGTGATTATAAATATAAAATAAATGACATAAATAAAAACGAACTAAAACCAAAACTAACACATCAGTACAATAGAACAGTAAATTATCAACACTGTGTTGAAATGTCAGTCCTTTATCGTAAGTATACGTTTACAATTACTGTATTCATAAAAGAGTACAGCTTGGGCTTCCTGTGGTGCCTGCATTTCTGCATGTTGTGCGTTTGTATGAAAGTGACGCTTGAAATCGCTCCAAAGCAGTTTATATCGACAAATCAGTCTAGATCCTTACAGAGGGATCACCAGAGGTGAGTAAACTAAGTAGAATTCATTCCACAGTATCTCACCGAATGAGAGGAGTTTATTTAAAAAGCTGTTTTGTGTGGAAAGCGAGCACTTCAAACGGGTTTCTTCAAACTCGTGTAAGTTCATGACCGGCTTGTGTCGGAGGGCCGAAAATCTGTGTTTATTTGGTATTTTATAGATGTTGGCCAATACTGCAATAGAAGGTTTACATGATCACGTGCCGGCAGCCATGGCAGGGGGCAGGAACAATAAAATCATTTTACATGAGAAAGAATTCAATATTAGCTGATATCGAAGTTATGTTACTCCAATGTCCAGTTACTCCAATGACTCTGAACAACGGTTTCAAGTCGAGGCTATCGGGTCAGTACAAAAGCTTGACCCGATAGCTTCGACTTGAAGCCTGTGTTCAGAGTCATTGGAGTGTAATTTCAATATCAGCTATGATTTCCTTTGCAAGATACAGTATTCCTTTATCCTGTGCCCCCTGTCATGGCTGCCGGCACGTGATCGTGCAAATATAACCCTCATGCATGCAGATATATTGTACCCCTGATTACAAAGGAAGCTTGATACACTGTGTTAAATACTAGTGAATTCATCCAACTACCCCCTAACCTAGCTACTGCCTACTGGCGGTATAGCTATTGAATGATTTGTGAGCGCATGCGAGGTCTTTACCATCAGATCTAAAAAATTAATAGGGAATGACTTTTCAACTTGAAAACTTGTCTTTTAGGGAAAAGTGCTGCCAAAATACAAAAAATTGATAAAGAAACTGAATCCGATTTTTCAGATTCAGAAGACAAACCCATGTGTGTCATTTTTTCGTCCCCTTGGAACTTTAGTGATTTGGTGCTGACCTCGTTGAGGGACGGAGATTCCATGTACATAAAAGCATTCTATCAATGTGGTCCCCTGTAGTTGAAAAGATGTGTACTTTACGAAGTTTGGTGGAGAGAAAAGCAAGGTCAAGGGAATCCCATTCAGGTCAGGGAAAAGCCATGGAAAAGATGAGTTTTATTGTACTGCTTCGAACCCTGATATTTAGCTTGAAAACTGAACAGTGAATTCATGTGGACCCCCCTAACTCCTACTTCAAAGCGGAGTAATGCTATTGACATAGACGGGGTTTCTTTAGTCCGAGGCGAAACAATTAGGACTTTTCAACCCCGAAGTCCGAATTCGAGGCTTTGGAACCTGCTTCAAATACCATTAATTGATAAATGCAATGAATCCTAAAGGCAATAAAGAAGAGTTCCCAAGTGATTTTTCGCCCAGAAAAGCAAGAATTCCGGTCTTTGCATATGCTCGTCGAGGCGCGGAGATACGATGTACATAAAAGCATCCCATCATGTGTCCCCTGACTATTTGAAAAGATATTTAGTTCGAAGTTTGTGGAGAGAAAAGCGAAGGAGATCCCGTTTCCCGTGCCGAGGCGAAGCCGATGAGTTTGGAAACCCCTGCTTCGGCTGAATTCGAGGCATTGGAACGAACAGAAAGTTTGTTAATTATTACATGCAATGGCTCTCTTAATTAGTCATAAAATTAATACGAGTTCCAAGGTTTTAGCCCAGAAAAGCAACATAATTCCGGTCTTTGCATATGCTTTGCTCATGACCCCCCTGCCTTGACCCAGGACATCGTATCCGTCAACATGTTCTTGGACTCTGCATTGGAGTTTATGAAGTAGAACCCCCTGCCTTTCCCACCTATTATTTCGAATTCGGACAGAGTGGTATTGCCTAGACTTTCTGTCGCACACGATCCCGATGGCTGATTATTATATGAGGGGGGGGAACTCATGTACAGTCATGAGACGGACGATTTTGAGTTCTAATCGTCCCATCAATTAAAAGAGCTCTGGGGCCATGTTGATTCAACCCCTAAAAGTTTCCAGTATATGGAAAATATATTTTTCCAGTGACTGGAAACATTTAATCAGTTACTCTCGCGAGTACTTTCCGGGGTATTTCAGGTCCATCATGTGACCAAATTGGGGGCACCTGGTTTGTGTGGTTACCTCAAAGGTAATTAATGAGTATTTTCGAAGCATAAAATGTAACGCCCACCTATTGTTTGACATAATTTATGCACTTTAGAGTAGGCCTAGACATTTCCAGCCACACACAAGAGTATCGCTATCCGGGCACTATGAACACGAGCTCATTTTGATTGACTGAGAAAGACATTATTCAATAAAATTACAATGATTAGTTCCGAAAAAAGTGTTTGTTCAAAATGCCCACACTAACGTCCATACTTCAAACCCCCCCCCCCCCCCCCCCCCTCCCCAAAACGTCCATTGGACGTTAAGTGGGGCATATACATGTGAATACGTCGACGGCCCCTAAAGTGGTGGGGATGCTCATCAGAAATTTTGATAATGAACCCTAAAAAGTTATAATTACCAGAGTCTCTTCCAAGTGAGTGTGGCATGAAATAATTTTCACCACTAAGAGGTTATAGTCTTTCTAACTTTCAGCACTTGTTATGTACCGTTTTATGTACCGTTTTAATGATTAAATCTCATCTTCATCCAACAGCTACAAACTATGAGTTCCTGCTGAATCTCGCCGATGAATACCAAATGGAGAAAGTCAAAAACCTCTGCATTGAGTACATGTGGTCAGAGTCATATGACGATTATGACAATACTCTTAAATTCTGCCAAGTTGCCGATCGCTTTGGAATTGATGATATAAAATCACAATGCATAGAAATAGCCCGCTGTTTGACTTTGTCGTCCATCAGAAGTGACGCACATTATGCTGATGTCAGCCCTGAAATAAAGGTTGAAATCTTTGCTCAAAGAATTCAAGCATTGGAGAAAATTTTGGAGAAATATTCTTCAACATGCTCTGCTCTAGAGTAAAAGATGTCTATTTATTGGTATCCAAAAAGATTCACGAAGTAGAATGTGACAACTACAAAAGGCATAACTATGATCCATTTACTTCTGTTTTAACTCCTGAAAATAAGAAATTTGATTTGGGGTGCTTCTGTTGTACAAGAAAACTGGAGAACAAGTGGCCAGTGAAAGACATCTTAACCAAAACACTGAAAGAGCCTTTGAAGAAGTTCCGTACATTAAAAAGACAATCTGATGTATTGAACGTTGTTAGAACTGATCCTGCTAGTCCCTCGTCTACAGAAGGTTTATTTTAGTAATCACACTGTCTGCTATTGTAGCCCTGCCTTCACAGACTGAATGGTTGAGCCATAATTGTTAACAATAGTGCTATTAATAATCTGAACAACTGGGATTTGAATATTTGGAGTTTTGAGTGACGTAAGAAGTATGTTGAATTTATTAGTGTTCAAGTTTGTTCAATATTGGAAGTTATAAAGATGTTACTGTTATAGATAGATTGATTAGTTAGCATGAATACACTCACATAACAATGCAAAACTAATAACTTGACATTAATAATAAATTTAATTTGTATTTTGACACTCAAATAAAGTTCTTTATTATTATCATTTGTGCAAGTTTGATGATTATAAAATTACAAATTAAGTTATCATCCTCTCGCAAAATAGTACAAAATAAAGCTAATCTAGGTGGGAGGTGATATACTGTATGGTTATAAGTCCCCTCCCCCCCCCCCCCCCCCCCCCCCCCCCCCCCCCCCAGGTCGGTTATAAGCCCCACCCCAATTATAAGCCCACCAGTCTCCTAGCAGAAATGTCCTCACGGTTATAAGAAGCTTCAAATATATCTCTTTAAAAAAAGTTACTTTTAATATTATCTTTATAATTTATTTTTTTAGTTATGTCTATATATATTTTTAGGTTTTAATTAGCATTCTAAGCCCTCTGATCATTGCTATGGATAGCTATATAAAATGTATTATTATTATTAGTAGAAAATAAAGAAAACGATAATAATAACATAATAATAAATGATTGATAATAAATGAAGGCATTTAAGTCTATTAAAGTCTATTAAATTTTAAGTCCACACATGGAAACCCTCCAGGGGCCTCCCTAACTAAATCACACCGGCGGTTGGATTCCCTGTGGTATGACGTCATCGCTGATATGCATGTCTGAAAAACCGGATTCAATGATAAGAAAAATTCCGAAATCCGAAGAAATACATGAAATGACGGCATAAAAAAGAAAAAATTATAAGCAGAAGAAAATTAGAAAGAAAAGGAAATAAATAAAATGATAAAAAAGTACCGTACTGAGCTTTTGAGTTGGGCTTCCTGTTTGTGGTGCCTGCATTTCTGCATATGTTTGCACGTGCCGAGTTGCATTGAAAGTAACGCTTGAAATCGCTCCAAAGCAGTATATATCGACAAATCAGTCCAGATCCTTACAGAGAGATCACCAGAGGTGAGTAAACTAAATGGCATACATTCCACAGTATCGCACCGAAAGAGAGGAGTTTATTTAAACTAGACGCTCTTCTAGCGTGAAGTCGGGCTTCTAAATGAAATGTAACCTATAAGTATTTGAACTAAATATAGATATCTTATAGTGCGATTTTCAGTGCGATTGAAACAGTTTTTGGTTGCTCGTCGTTGCATGACTCGAGCTCGATAGAACATGCTTTCCTTGCAATTTCAGTACTGCGAACTTTACAGTATATCAGTAAAAACGTTTTATAGCCCGTCTTCACGCTACTATAGAGCGTCCTGTTTCAATCTAAATTTAGATTTAGACGAGAAAATACTTATATTTTGGCCCCTTGACCTCCGGTGCTTTCCCTGATTGGTTTGTGCTTTGTAATCTTTCTTGGCCAGACTTTATGTCTCCTTCGGCTTTAGCTCGACGTTTAATAGAACTAGACGCTCTACTAGCGTGAAGTGGGGCTTCTAACTCACAGCCTATTTGAACTAAATATAGATATCGCAGTGCGATTAAAACAGAGCAATCTGATTTGTTTGTGAAGAAAGAGGCCAACTGATGTCTCGTGTTGAAGAAGCCATTCCTCTCGCCCCAAAAAAGCTGTTTTGTGTGGAAAAGCGAGCACTTCAAACGAATTGGGCTATTCCATTTAACGTTGGAAATCTTCTGGGGTGTTTTGTGTGCTGGAAATATTCAGGGGTCGGGGTGTTTTGTGTGCTGGAAATCTTCAGGGGTACCATGGAATTCTTTAGTATTTTGTGGAATTCTTCAGGGAGGTAATGGCCCCACACAGGAATTCTTCAGGGATGAACTTGAGGATCTGGATTTCTTCAGGGGTCTACCACAGGTTCCCAAAATTGCTATCCTCGATAGGGGGGGTGCAGATATTAAATGGAATAGCCCATTCCTTCAAACTTCATGATCGGCTTCTGTGTGAATTCATCCAACGGGCCCCTGACTCTTTGATGCTTGATTTGTACTGACAGATCTTAAACAAGACTTGTAAACAACTTGAAGACGACATGTCCAGCTCGAAGGAACCTGCTGCTGCCAAAATACTCAAAATTGATAAAGATTCAAATGAGGAGCCCACATGTGATTTTTCGTCCCCTTGGCACTTTAGTGATGTGGTGCTTGTCGTTGAGGGACGGAAATTCTATGTACATAAAAGCATACTATCAATGTCGTCCCCTGTATTTGAAAAGATGTTTAATTCCAAGTTTGTGGAGAGAAAAGCGAAGGAAATCCCGTTGCCAGGGAAACGGGCTGATGAGTTTGACATACTGCTTCGGCTGATATACATACATGTATACAGCATCAAAACTGAACAGCAAGTTTGTGGTAAGTATATCGGGTGTCTGGAAAGTGAAGATCTAAGACCCCAAAAAATGAAGACCCATGATTTTTTAAGAGCAAACAAATCTAAACCATAAAATCATCGTTCGGCAATCGTTTGTGAAAGAATATCAGAATAGCCGACTGTGCATTGCATGATGATTGTCATCGGAGTCTTCATTTTCCAGATGTGGAAAACAAAGACCACTACAAAAAAAATCGATCAAATCCCTCGAAATTCGGAATACTGGATTGCTTCATTTCGTTGATGTCACTGCATGGATATCATTTGGACAACTTTGTGTAAAATTCTCGAAAGTTTGAACGGGGTCTTCGTTTTCCAGATCTGGAAAACGAAGACCCCGATGACAATCATCAACGCATAGTTGGCTATTCTGATATTCTTTCACAAACGATTGCCGAACAATGATTTTATGGTTTAGATTTGTTTGCTCTTAAAAATTCATTATTGGGGTCTTAGGTCTTCGCTTTCCAGGTCTTCGCTTTCCAGAGTATATCAAGCAAAAATATGACTGTATCAATTGGCTAAAATATCAGCCTGCAAAGGGTATAGAGACCTGTGGCGAGGGTGTAAGTATAGTAGCCAGTAGGCTAGTAGGTTTATATCCATCAAAATTGTTCCCCTCACAACCTTTCTACATGACTTGTATGTTCGATCCCCTGAACCCAGTTCCAATCCTTCAACTCCCTCATCCAGGTAGTATCGACAAGTACGGGAACCCTCTGGAATTATACTAGTCAAATTGAAATTAGCTTATTCAAATTCATTCAGCTCACAAATGTACCGTTTTAATGATTAAATCTCATCTTCATCCAACAGATACAAACTATGAATTCCTGCTGAAGCTTGCAGATGAATACCAAATGGAGAAAGTCAAAAAACTCTGCATTGAGTACATGTGGTCAGATATTTATGACTCCAATGACAATATTCTTAAATTCTGCCAAATTGCAGATCGCTTTGGCCTCGATGAGATAAAAGCACAATGCATACAAGATGCTCACTGTTCATCTTTGTCGTCCCTCAGAAGTAACGCACATTATGCTGATGTCAGCCCTGAAATAAAGGTTGAAATCTTTGCTCAAAGAATTGAAGCATTGGAGAAAATTTTGAAGAAATATTCTTCAACATGCTCCACTCTGGTAAAATATGTCTATTTAGTGGTATCCAAAAAGATTCACGAAGTGGAATGTGAGAACTACAAAGATCATGGGAACAGTCCATCTACTCCGACTGTTGTAACTCCTGAAAAACTGAAATTTGATTTTGAGTGCTACTGTTGTACAAGAAGACTGGAGAACAAGTGGCCAATGAAACACATCTTAACCAAAACACTGAAAGAGCCTTTGAATGAGTTCCGTACATTAAGAGACCAATTTGATAGAATTAATCTATAGAAGGTTAATCAGACTGTCTGCTATTGTAGGCCCAGGGGGGGGGGGGGGGGGGGGGGGGGGGGGGGGGTACTCAGGGAGATCAGTGATGGGGAGGTGCACCCCAAAAAAGTCCATTATGCAAAAACAAGACCCCATTTTTTCTCCGCATAAAAAAATAAAGTAAAAACACCAAGAGAATGCGAGATAGTTTATGCGTCCACTTATTTACATGTATTCATCGTGCATCTGTCACAAAACTTTAGGCAATATAGTCTGCATGTGTCATGTTGTGTCATTTACGTAGTTTTTGACTTGTTAATGAAATCGTTTTACATAACTGATCGTCAGAACGGTAGTATATCATTTTTATCAACGCCAAAAAAAGTCCTTGCCAAAATCTTTATATCAAAAAAAGTCCACCAGAAAATTGCTAACCCCCCAAAAAGTCCCAAGCCATGAATTTCAAACCCCAAAAAGGTCTTCGCACATCCCTGTCACTGATACCCCTGAGTACCCCCCCTGGGATTGTAGGCTAGTCAGACTCTGCTATTGTAGGTTATAATCAGACTGTCTGCTATTGTAGGCCTTCACAGTCTGACTGAAAGAGCCATATTTTTAAACAATATTCACTATACTCGTATAGATTATTATTTGTTATTCATAGTTTTAATTATATTTTTATGATTCAATTAATGTCACTCAGTGGTTTCATTCAAGAAGTGGATAACAGTCAGACTAACTATAACACAGACTAACTATAACACACACTAACTATAACACAGACTAACTATAACACAGACTAACTATAACACAGACTAACTATAACACAGACTAACTATAACACAGACTAACTATAACACACTAACTATAACACACACTAACTATAACACACACTAACTATAACACAGACTAACTATAACACAGACTAACTATAACACAGACTAACTATAACACAGACTAACTATAACACAGACTAACTATAACACAGACTAACTATAACACAGACTAACTATAACACAGACTAACTATAACACACACTAACTATAACACAGACTAACTATAACACAGACTAACTATAACACAGACTAACTATAACACACACTAACTATAACACAGACTAACTATAACACAGACTAACTATAACACAGACTAACTATAACACAGACTAACTATAACACAGACTAACTATAACACAGACTAACTATAACACAGACTAACTATAACACAGACTAACTATAACACAGACTAACTATAACACAGACTAACTATAACACAGACTAACTATAACACACACTAACTATAACACAGACTAACTATAACACAGACTAACTATAACACAGACTAACTATAACACAGACTAACTATAACACAGACTAACTATAACACACACTAACTATAACACACACTAACTATAACACACACTAACTATAACACAGACCGCTAACTATAACACAGACTAACTATAACACAGACTAACTATAACACAGACTAACTATAACACAGACTAACTATAACACAGACTAACTATAACACAGACTAACTATAACACACACTAACTATAACACAGACTAACTATAACACAGACTAACTATAACACAGACTAACTATAACACAGACTAACTATAACACAGACTAACTATAACACAGACTAACTATAACACAGACTAACTATAACACAGACTAACTATAACACAGACTAACTATAACACAGACTAACTATAACACAGACTAACTATAACACAGACTAACTATAACACAGACTAACTATAACACAGACTAACTATAACACAGACTAACTATAACACAGACTAACTATAACACAGACTAACTATAACACAGACTAACTATAACACAGACTAACTATAACACAGACTAACTATAACACAGACTAACTATAACACAGACTAACTATAACACAGACTAACTATAACACAGACTAACTATAACACAGACTAACTATAACACAGACTAACTATAACACAGACTAACTATAACACAGACTAACTATAACACAGACTAACTATAACACAGACTAACTATAACACAGACTAACTATAACACAGACTAACTATAACACAGACTAACTATAACACAGACTAACTATAACACAGACTAACTATAACACACACTAACTATAACACAGACTAACTATAACACAGACTAACTATAACACAGACTAACTATAACACAGACTAACTATAACACAGACTAACTATAACACAGACTAACTATAACACAGACTAACTATAACACAGACTAACTATAACACAGACTAACTATAACACAGACTAACTATAACACAGACTAACTATAACACGACTAACTATAACACAGACTAACTATAACACAGACTAACTATAACACAGACTAACTATAACACAGACTAACTATAACACAGACTAACTATAACACAGACTAACTATAACACAGACTAACTATAACACAGACTAACTATAACACAGACTAACTATAACACAGACTAACTATAACACAGACTAACTATAACACAGACTAACTATAACACAGACTAACTATAACACAGACTAACTATAACACAGACTAACTATAACACAGACTAACTATAACACAGACTAACTATAACACAGACTAACTATAACACAGACTAACTATAACACAGACTAACTATAACACAGACTAACTATAGCACAGACTAACTATAGCACAGACTAACTATAGCACAGACTAACTATAACACAGACTAACTATAACACAGACTAACTATAACACAGACTAACTATAACACAGACTAACTATAACACAGACTAACTATAACACAGACTAACTATAACACAGACTAACTATAACACAGACTAACTATAACACAGACTAACTATAACACAGACTAACTATAACACAGACTAACTATAACACAGACTAACTATAACACAGACTAACTATAACACAGACTAACTATAACACAGACTAACTATAACACAGACTAACTATAACACAGACTAACTATAACACAGACTCACTATAACACAGACTAACTATAACACAGACTAACTATAACACAGACTAACTATAACACAGACTAACTATAACACAGACTAACTATAACACAGACTAACTATAACACAGACTAACTATAACACAGACTAACTATAACACAGACTAACTATAACACAGACTAACTATAACACAGACTAACTATAACACACACTAACTATAACACAGACTAACTATAACACAGACTAACTATAACACAGACTAACTATAACACAGACTAACTATAACACAGACTAACTATAACACACACTAACTATAACACACACTAACTATAACACACACTAACTATAACACAGACCGCTAACTATAACACAGACTAACTATAACACAGACTAACTATAACACAGACTAACTATAACACAGACTAACTATAACACAGACTAACTATAACACAGACTAACTATAACACAGACTAACTATAACACAGACTAACTATAACACAGACTAACTATAACACAGACTAACTATAACACAGACTAACTATAACACAGACTAACTATAACACAGACTAACTATAACACAGACTAACTATAACACACACTAACTATAACACAGACTAACTATAACACAGACTAACTATAACACAGACTAACTATAACACAGACTAACTATAACACAGACTAACTATAACACAGACTAACTATAACACAGACTAACTATAACACAGACTAACTATAACACAGACTAACTATAACACAGACTAACTATAACACAGACTAACTATAACACAGACTAACTATAACACAGACTAACTATAACACACACTAACTATAACACAGACTAACTATAACACAGACTAACTATAACACAGACTAACTATAACACAGACTAACTATAACACAGACTAACTATAACACAGACTAACTATAACACGACTAACTATAACACAGACTAACTATAACACAGACTAACTATAACACAGACTAACTATAACACAGACTAACTATAACACAGACTAACTATAACACAGACTAACTATAACACAGACTAACTATAACACAGACTAACTATAACACACACTAACTATAACACAGACTAACTATAACACAGACTAACTATAACACAGACTAACTATAACACAGACTAACTATAACACAGACTAACTATAACACAGACTAACTATAACACAGACTAACTATAACACAGACTAACTATAACACAGACTAACTATAACACAGACTAACTATAACACAGACTAACTATAGCACAGACTAACTATAGCACAGACTAACTATAACACAGACTAACTATAACACAGACTAACTATAACACAGACTAACTATAACACAGACTAACTATAACACAGACTAACTATAACACAGACTAACTATAACACAGACTAACTATAACACAGACTAACTATAACACAGACTAACTATAACACAGACTAACTATAACACAGACTAACTATAACACAGACTAACTATAACACAGACTAACTATAACACAGACTAACTATAACACAGACTAACTATAACACAGACTAACTATAACACAGACTAACTATAACACAGACTAACTATAACACAGACTAACTATAACACAGACTAACTATAACACAGACTAACTATAACACAGACTAACTATAACACAGACTAACTATAACACAGACTAACTATAACACAGACTAACTATAACACAGACTAACTATAACACAGACTAACTATAACACAGACTAACTATAACACAGACTAACTATAACACAGACTAACTATAACACAGACTAACTATAACACAGACTAACTATAACACAGACTAACTATAACACAGACTAACTATAACACAGACTAACTATAACACAGACTAACTATAACACAGACT
Organism: Actinostola sp. cb2023; assembly: GCA_033675265.1. Taxonomy (NCBI): domain Eukaryota; kingdom Metazoa; phylum Cnidaria; class Anthozoa; order Actiniaria; family Actinostolidae; genus Actinostola; species Actinostola sp. cb2023. The sequence continues at coordinate 80,558 of JAUJYZ010001549.1, read as the reverse complement.
AACTATAACACACAGACTAACTATAACACAGACTAACTATAACACAGACTAACTATAACACAGACTAACTATAACACAGACTAACTATAACACAGACTAACTATAACACAGACTAACTATAACACAGACTAACTATAACACAGACTAACTATAACACAGACTAACTATAACACAGACTAACTATAACACAGACTAACTATAGTCTGGTGTCGTTGTCTCCAAAATGTACAGTTAAAGTGCCCCTAATAAATAATACAATATTTTGTGAATTAGTTCTTCCTGATGTATATAATATTATGGTTTAATATTTCTAAATTTGAGCCTTGCGTTTCAGAGTTATAGAGGTTTGAAATCTCAATATGCAAATTTGATGACGTCTACCCAGGCTTTTGCCATAACTTATTTAGACTTGTTCAAGAAGAACTTATTTTTTGAAATGGGGAAAAAGTTATAAATTCATTCATAAAGACTGTGGAAATATTCTGTAAGTTTTCAAATGTCAATAATTAGCACAAGGGCGTTTTTGTATAATAAATGAAGCCTGGGTAGACGTCATCAAATTTGCACTGATATTGAGATTTCAATCCTCTATAACTCATAAACGCAAGGTTCAAATTTAGAAGTATTAAACCATCATATTATACACATCAGGAAGAACTGATTCACTAAAATATTGTATTATTTATTAGGGGCAGTCTTTAAAACATTGTTAAAAATGTTGAATCCCCAAGGATTTATCAGATGGATATAATAGTGCTACATGTATATACACTCTGAACAACTGGGATTTGAATATTTCGGAGTTTTGAGTGACTGAAGAGTATGTTGATATACCTATATGTTCAAGTTTGTTCAAGATGTTACTGTTATGTTATAGATAGATAGAAATAATTAATGAACGGTAATCAAAGAACGAGTAGAAAAAAAAAAAAAATGGAGATAATAATATAAACAGAAGAAGAAATGATTGATAATAAATGAAGGCATTTAAGTCTATTAAAGTCTTAAGTTTTTGTATAACCAGCTTAAAAGGTATAAAAGAAGCCTGTCCAGGGGTAAGATGGGTAGTCCCTTTGTCCAAGTGGCATGGTAGGGGTGATCGGCGGTCGGTTTTGAAAACGACCCCTAAAAGGTACGCATAAATTAAAAGAGCTCTTGAAGACATGTTGATTTCAACCCCTAAAAGGTACGACACATATGACCATTCAATCAGTGACTGGACAACATCTTTCTTCTGTTCTTTCAATTGACCCTAAAAGGTACGGACTCGTGTTACGTAACTGACTTTTGTGTCGGAACCCTAAAAGGTACACACAGGATATATTTTCGACCCTAAAAGGACCGCCGATCACCCCTACCACTTGGACAAAGGGAGTAACCCCCCCCCCCCCCCCCTCCCGGGGGGGGGGGGGGGGGGGGTGCAAAGCAGTTCTGCATTTTGGTTTCGGTTCGATTCCAGTGATACACTATGAGACTTCGGCCTCGCTTTCCGGCGTTGCTCGCTTTCCGGCGTTGCCTGTGGAGGAGGCTAGTACTGATCGGTATATTAAAGTCTGTCAGGAAAGTCTGGTGAACGGATCGATAGTTGAGCACAGGCAGCCCAAGCAGTATACTTGTGGGGTATTTTTGAGTATTTTTTAAAATGTCTCGAAATGTAAAAATATTGCTCAATAAACTGACATTCACCTTTATTTACATTTATTTTGTGTTTATTTGACATTCCGGAGTCATTTAGTGGTATTTTTAGCCCTCAGGCCTCGGTTGTTCGAAAGCGGGTTAACTTTAACCTAGGCCGATAGGAATTAACCCAGGGATCGATAACTTTGATAATCTAGGGTTAGCTATAACACTGGGATAAATAGCCGTTTCTCGTAGGTAGGTTAACAGCGCGCTAACCCTGGGTGCGGTAATACGGGCAACAAAATCGTGCAACTTGTCGCGCAACATTGTTGCGTTGCAAGTTGCAGAGCAATGTTTCTCGTATTACCACCGTTCGTGCAACTTGTCGCGCAACACATCAGTTCGTGTTGCAGGTTGCAAAACTTTGTTGCGCAAAGTAGAAGCTCTTTCTACTTCATGCAACAAAGTTTTGCAACCTGCAACAAATGACCGAAAATTTAATTTGTTGCGCGACAAGTTGCAAGAACGATGATAATACGAGAAACATTGCTTTGCAACTTGCAACGCAACAATCTGAAAATGTTGCGCGACAAATTGCACGATTTGAAAAACCCGGTTTGAGCGGTTTTTGTATACGTTCTCGAACTTCCGGCGCGAGCGCGCGCACCTGCGTTTTCCCGCGCTTTTGTTTGTTTACTTTTCTGATATTTCTTTTGCTGAGACCCCAACGGACTTTGTAAATGTCATAGTACATAAGACGAGGTTCTATACCTTCATTTCATTCCTTTTAATACGCACTTTATTAACTTAGCGAAAACTACTTTCGTTTTCTCAACCTCCTCAGTTCGCTAAAGATATAACGCATTATATCTTTAGCGAACTGAGGAGGTTGAGAAAACGAAACTAGTTTTCGTTAAGTAAGTATAGAACCTCGTCTTATGTACGTACTATGACATGTTTGTTTACTTTGTTGTTTACTTATTGTCTTTGGTTGAAATAAAACGAAATAATTGTCAAGAAAGAAAAAACACTAACAAGAAATCCCAAAAAGAATGGAAATAAAAGAAGAGCAGGCATCAAGAAAACGTAAGCCTAACTTTACGCTCAGAGAAGTGGAAAATGTGGAGAAAAACCTCCAATTGATACAATCCAAGTTGACAAATAATGTCACGAATAAGAAAAAACAAGAGGCCTGGGAAGACATAACGAAGGTAGTGAATTCTCTCGGCGTATAGCGGCACGTTCGATACCCTGGTTCCAGAGGCTACTATTGGGGACTAGGTGGACGTCAAAGAAAAGTTAAAATGTCTGCACAGTAAGGCAAAGAAATATATAATTCAGTGTCTGAATATCGTAGGGAGCAAAGAAAGACGGGTGGTGGATCAGCGCCAAAACAGCCGAGCGCAACCAGTGAAAAAATAATCGACTTATTAGAGGATACCCCCGCTTTTTGTGGTAGGTTTTGAGTCAGGTTCGTAATGTTTTATAAATTATTCATAACCTTAACCACGTGACAGGACATGTGACTTCCGTCTTGTGACGAGGAATGTCACGCACGTATACGACCGCCATTTGCAATATTACATCGATGTCAACACATGTAAGTTCAAATTGTGTCTGATTGTGAACTGTTTACAATATAACCTTGTAAAGAAAGCAGTTCTGATAATTTATCATGTCATTATTCGTGTTGTTTTATGTCATTTCAGGATACCCCTGAGTACCCCCCCTGGGGGCAAATCTGCCATTGGAACGCGAAAGCGTCAACGATTGACACCACAATGTTGGTTTCAATCACAGGTAGCCCAAGCGCAGCATTTGTATAAGAGAATGTATGGGCATTATTCAATGGTGGATTTTCAGCGTAAATATTGAATAAATGTTACTGTAACTTACTATGTGTCTTGAAGTAGTTCCTGCCAATGTCTGGAGCGAGTTTCAGAATTTTTCAGAATTTTTTCCCTCCCCTTACACATCTTCTGTGAACTTAGAACAACACTGCAAGAAATACGCCAAGAAATGCGCGTCATATCAGTAGAGAATAGTACATTGGCGCGCGGAGATCGATATGAAGTTTATCGATATCTCACAGGAGAGCGCAGCGAATCCTACGGTACATATACAGAATCGAAGACATCTATTCAATTTCCATCATCTAGCTATTCATCAGTCCATTTGACCGGATAGACAGAAGACAGACTGATGCGTTCACAATCGGGAAAGCCCCTCTTCTGGCAGACAAAACAGTGAAGGTGTACTATTAGCCTGATGGGAAATAATTCTAAAAATTCTCTGGACCGAGAAGTTTTATTGTTTAGATTTTGGTTTCCTGTGGTCATTGACGCTCACATGATCGTGATTCCACGAAACTGTCGAAACCAAGAGAAAATGAGGTAAGAGAAGGAATCCCTGGTACCCCATCATGTGCCCCGTTAATTCTATTTTTAGATCGAAGCTATTTTTAGCTTTAGTTACCATGCACGCGCAACCACTCTTGACTTGTAGAATTTTAAAATACTCAACCTTACCTTGTATTTTCCTTTCAAAAACTTTTTATTTTTTGCCATTAAAAAGAAAAGCAAAAGACTACAGCTTCTGCTCCAAGATAACAAAGCAGCGGTCGCACGATTTCTATGATGTTTACATGCGAAATCTGCACTGAATAAAAATACAAAACTGATCGAAACAATATCGTCAACTCTCTGAGAAAAGGCCACAAATTTTAAATTCTCTAATACCCCGTTCACACCAAACCTTGTTTAGTTAAACTGAGTTTATTCTCGCTTCTCTAATTCGAGGGCATTTGATTTCACAAGAATCAAACTACCTGGAATTTCTACTGACTATACTGTGCAACAGAAAGGACAGTTTACCAGCAGTTTTGTGCCAAAGGTTGCATGGCGTTTGTAGATAATTTCCTAAACCCGTTTAGTTAAACCACCTTAAACCATGTTTAAGCCTTGGTGTGAACGGGGTATAAGACTCATTGAAGGATGTTACGAATACTCAGGCGAATTGAGCAAAATTAAGGTGCTACAAATATAAACTACACAATTACGATCAAAGTCAAAGCAATCACGAAAACAAACTCTAAAGTTAAAGTGGTCTTACCGGCACTTGTATTCAACAATTACGAAGTCCAAGCGTTATTCTCAGGTTGGAAAACACGAAGGAAACTTTACAAGAGCCAACATCACCAAAACCTTGAAGCACCAGCCATATTGTAAACATGAAAATTTAATTCAACCATCTGCAGTCCTACAAGACGCCGGCTACAACAAAACGACTCACGGAGTCCTTGCACTTTTTAATATCGGTTTCAGTTCTCTGTCGAAGGACATGGCAAACTGAAGCTGTTTTCCTCTATTTAGAATCGTCTCAAGTGTCCCAAATTCACAATAATTTCAGTCAAATCCCAAAAGGATAATTTGGTAAAATCCTTTATTGAGTTTTCGAAGTAAAAATTTGTAAAATGTTAGAGAAAGTTGAGAAGATTTTCTTCGCTCACTTCGCTCAATTTTGACTTTTCATATCAAAGCCGTTCGTAACGGCCTGCGCGACCTCGCCTTATATGATCTGACCAATCATGTTTCGTTCTAAAGATAGATTGATTCTAAAAATAGAATTAACGGGGCACATGATGGGTCAAGAGCCCAATACCAGGGATTCCTTCTCTTACCTCATTTTCTCTTGTCGAAACTGAGCTTAACAAACTGCTTCGAAAGGTTCTCGGTTCCAGAGCAGTTCTCACAAACAAAACCTACGTCTCACATCAGGTAAGTGACGCGATTTGATGATTGGAGGGCTTGGGACGACATTAATTTATAAACTATCAAAAACAAAGTGCTTTGTAGAATACATTCCTGATTGACTTCCGCCTAGTTCATGGATGCGGTAGATCAGATGTGGGATGTGAGATGTGTCCGAACTCGATACGAGGCGTCGAGGAAGAGCTGTTTTAAGAAATATTTCATCAAAGCAAAGAGCTAGAATACTGAGAGAACGCGCACTTTTCAAATCTTGGAAATTCATTGAAAATTCTTTTGAAATTGAAATTGAAATTGAAATTGAAAGGGATAATAATCGTGCGTACAAGAAATAATGTATAACCTCATTTTCTCTTGTGTATAATGTATAATGCCTGCATGGTGCCAATGTATAGTCGAGCGTTTTTAACATAAGCCTCTGGCTCGGGAGATTGGGTAACCACTCCCTACGTTATCGACGTAAAATTAATTATTATTATTAATTATTATTATTATTAATTATTATTATTAATTATTATTATTAATTATTATTATTAATTATTATTATTAATTATTATTATTAATTATTATTATTTATTATTATTATTAATTATTATTAATTATTATTAATTATTATTATTAATTATTATTATTAATTATTATTGTTAATTATTATTGTTAATTATTATTATTATGCTCTATTTACTGTTTTGTAGGTGAATCATCAGTCAAAGCTCTATTCAAAAGAGAAACGCTGACACTACAACAAGATGTCTACCATTTCGGCTTCTGAAGAACCTGCTGCCAAAATACCTAATTCTGATGAAGAATCAGCTGAGTCTGATTCACATGAATCACATGAGCCTAGTGGTGCCTTTTCGTCCCCTTGGCACTTTAGCGATGTAGTGCTCATCGTTGAGGGACGAAGATTCTATGCCCACAAGTGCATCTTGTCAATTTCGTCCCCTGTGTTTGAAGCTATGTTCACTTCTGATTTTAAAGAGAAACTGACAGCGTTGGAAATCCCGTTGCCAGGGAAACGTGCTGACGAGGTCGAGGTGCTTCTTAATCTGATTTGTTTCAAGTACAAACAAAGTGTCACGCGTAAGTAATGATATCATATTGCATGGTATTCTAGATCATTCTCGTACCAAAAAGCTTGGGTAAGGTCTTATGTAGCTGCACGAAATATCATGACACACGTATTGCCCCTGTCTTGCTCTCTAGTAGAACGAAGGAGCTTGTATAAGGCGTCAACTGGTCAACGCGTCCACAGGCAGCCCAAGCAATGGTTTTGTACAGTGAAAGAACAGGGTCGAAAATTATAAAAATCAAAATATAATAACTTTTAACATACCCGAATATACAACGTTGTTTTGGGTATTTTGTAGACTGCATTGGGCTAGATCAAGAGACCATATTAACACGTAATTTTTTAAGTTCCGATATTCTGAAGTAGACATTTTGGCAAAATTTGTCGTAAACACACTATTTTTTACCGATGTGATGGCAGGAATTTCTCAAATTCCTTCATATTTCAACCAAAGTTTCCAAAGTCAGCAAGAACAGCAAGTGATTAGAATAAATCTCACCAAACACATACAAATAGGTCAATGTTTTATTTCAATACTATTGGGTTCTTTTCTTACCAAATTACAAAGAATGTCAACAATCAGAGAGTTTATGATATAAATGTACCAATGGTCAATGGCAAATTTCTCATTGATTTTCTATAACTTTTACTACAATATAAAAACTGGTTGAATTGATTTTAAATATGTTGTTTTAAACCCTGTGGTACATAGTTGATGTGAAGAATACTTTATACACCATACAAAGCCCAAAATGTGTTCGGAAATTTCCGAACACATTTTCAAAAATATATGGTAAAATAGTAAGACTGAGTGGCCGAAGCCCAAAATTACATGGTAAAATAGTAAGACTGAGTGGACGAAGCCCGAAATGTGTTCGGAAATTTCCAAACACATTTTCAAAAATACATGGTAAAATAGTAACAGTGAGTGGACGAAGCCCGAAATGTGATCGGAAATTTCCGAACACATTTTCAAAAATACATGGCAAAATAGTAACACTGAGTGGCGAAGCCCGAAATGTGTTCGGAAATTTCCGAACACATTTTCAAAAATACATGGCAAAATAGTAACACTGAGTGGACGAAGCCCGAAATGTGTTCGGAAAATTCCAAACACATTTTCAAAAATACATGGTAAAATAGTAACACAGAGTGGCCGAAGCCGAACACATTTTCTAAATCACCATGTATATGGTAAAATTCTAAAACTCAATGGCCGAAGCAAGACTAGATACATAAAAATACTAATAAGGTATAAATAAAAATGTATCCATATACTGCACATATATTTTGTACAGACTGTTCTCTTAGCTACATGTACATTGTAGCTAGCTATAGCTTCATCCATTTGTCCAGCACCATGATTTGTTAGATTTGTTCATGCTTTACTCTATTGAAGAAAAACATACAAAAGTGTTTAAACATGAAATCAAAATTGTAAAAACTTAGGCAAAGTTAACCGTGATATGTGAAATACATGGTATACTTATACCATAGAATCCCGGTTATAAGCCCCACCCCCCCCCCCCCCCCCCCCCCCCCCCCGTTTATAAGCCCACCTGTCTGCTAACAGAAATTTCCTCCCGGTTATAAGCCTTCACGGTTATAAGCTCTCCCGGTTATAAGCCCCCCGGTTATAGGCCCCCTTCATTTACTCCTCCCCATACAGGGTACCATATACAGGAAACAATAATCAAGCAATTATAGGTGTATGTACATGTACATTGTAGCAAATGAGACAGTAGTATACGGTAGCTCATTGCTTGAAAATCCACTCAGATTATAGTTTTTTCTGAGCTGTTATTGTTGTATGAACACTGTTTAACTAAAATGGTCACGATTATAAACATTGTTTCTTTAAATAGAATGGATTTCAGAGGTTATTTTCCTCCGCTTTTATAAGCCCCCTGGTTGTAAGCCCCGATTATAATGCATCTATCAGCGGCTTCCCCCAGGGGTCGACCCCCGGGGACTGGGGGATTTGTCCAAATGCCCTATCAAACTTCATCAAATACCTCTGGGTGTGGGACATAAATTTTTGACATATCCCCACCCCAGTGCTAAACATAAGGACTCCAGACCATTGATATAACTGACAACAAAGGGAACAATTTTGCTGAGTTATTTTTACTGATCTCCACACATGTACCATGGTACCTTTGTTGATAAATTCTTACAATGAATTAGCAATAACAGCTTTTTTCTGAAAATCTCGACAAATCCCCCTGGGTTCCCGTGGGTGCCCCGGGGGTCGACCCCACCGGGAAGCCGCTGATAGATGCATAAGCCCACCACAAACCCTTATTTAAGCCCAGGGCTTATAACCGGGATTCTACGATATACATGTACATGTATACACTGTATACACAATATACTGAATAACCTCTATGAAATACACTCATAATAATAATAATTATTATATAAGTATAATAATAATTATTTGTATAAGTTGTTTTAAAACATCATACATAACAACTGAAATAATCAGTAGATACATTGTACATGTATGGTTTCTTTCCTTTTTTAACCCTACATGCAGGTAATAAATCAGTTCAAATCTCTGAAGAACATCTACATGTGTACATCTACTTTATTACTCTTCAACAATTATGTATCAAGAAGAGATCACACATGTAACATAAATATATATACATGTAAGAAAGGGATGGGATATAAAAGGAGCCTCTGTCTGATCTACTCATCTAGCAGGGTAAACTTGTTCTGTTTCAATTAATAAACCTGAGGCTTATTTACTGTTTTTAGCAAAGTATTAAACAAAGCATTGGTTTGTTTATAATCTAAGCATTCTTTGATCTGGATTACTGTACATCAGGCCTTTTGGCATGTGTTTGAAGAATGCTTTTTGAATCAATGAATGGCTTCATTCATTCCTATATTTAATATTAAAGGCTTAATGTATTAAAGGATCGATCGAATCTTACCTTGTGAAAGCAGCACACTTTCTTGAATCCCGCATGTTTGTCAAGAAACAACACTCTGCCACACATGTCAATTGGTCCATGTCGTTCTCCAGGGATTTAGTAGAAGAAAAGAGTGGTTATTCGGCTGACAGTTTCCACTGCACGTTTTACATTGTATGTTCGTTGCTCAACCGAAGAATGACAAAATGGCGCTCACAAGAATTCAAAACCGTGTTCTAAGCCAATCAGAGTGCAGCGCTGCAGGGGATATATTCCAAATATGGAGCTAGTCGTGCAACGCCTGACTGTTTTTAGTTATTCTCGTGTCCGCCATGTTGTTGACGGTTTGTTCTGTGCTTTTTCCTTTCGGGTAATTCGTCGTATTTACTGGCGATAAGAATACAACGAACTACAGCAGAGGTCTCAAAGCTAACCAGCCTGCACAACAGTTGGAAAACGAGCAGACAAATCGTACAATGAACCCAGGAAAGTGTATTAGAACTGATGATAAAGCAGACTGATGACAAGCTGAAATTTTCCAAGTTGTAAACTTTAATACTCCTTCCTGATGTCGATGGACGAGATGATACGTACATGCCAGATACAAAAGCCCATAACGGTAATGAAATACCATTCATGTAGCCATCCTTACAAATAAGTCCCAAGTGTGCTGGTGTTTCTTCCCCCACTACCAATAATAAAGGGATCGACATATTCGAATTGCCCCGCTTAACGTCCAACGGACGTTGTTGTGTATATAAATATAAATAAGCTTACATGTAACTTATCTATTAGTTTTCCTTCCATAATATACATACATGTGTATACAATTTTTATTATTACTGTTATCAGTTATTATGATGATGTTACAAATGTATGACTATAAATAGTCAAAACAAAAGAAAACAATGGAATTACAGTTTATTAATATCTACATGGCTAATATCTGTTTCACAGCTTAGTGCCATCACTCTATATTGTGTATATAGCTTATTGCATACTCATTGTCGGGTTGAAAATCATGAAAGCTATGACCAAAAGGAATTCTGGGAAATTAAAACTCTCAAATAACCCTGTAAAATGATCGACATTTTTATCCAGACTTGTAGGATCTTAGTTAAATAGCTCATATACCTTCAAAACTATGAGAACATTGAATTTATCTGTATGCAATGTGGGTCATGAACTGATTTCCCATCCATTCTTGCGGTCTCAGCTTCTATGATTTATGATTTTCAACCGGACAACGATTATGCAATTAACTATATATATATTGAAGAAATAGAAAACGAGGCAGCATGCTCTATCGAGTTATCTATAGAAGCACGCAGGAATTGGAAGAAGATGAAAGAAGTGTTAGGAGATACCCTCGAGCGTGCTTCTCGCGCTTCTCGAGTCTTCTTTCAATTCCCAAGTGCTTATAACTCGATAGAGCACAACTACCGCGTTTTCTATTTTGTTTATAAATTACAAGTATGATTTTAAAGCAAGTTTTTAATTTTATTCGTTGCAAAAATGTTTGAATATCTGCACGCATGTGCACTGTGCGTATGCTCTCACAGAACATGCACATTATGCATCCTTTGGCCAATCAGAGCTCACGTTATATCATACATGTACTTATTTTATAATTAAATAATAGAAGATGACTCTCCATGCTTCTATACAAAAATACTTGAAAGCTGCTAGTGGATGCACGAGCGGAATACAAGTGCATTCAGCTGCTTTCAAGACCTCAGAAGTGCATTATTTTTGTATACATGTAGAAGCACAGAGAGTCAACTTCTATTCGCTTTATAATATAAAACTAGTTTTAAACACTGTCAGGCTTTCTGCTTTCTTTTCGCTGCGCTGTGCATCTATACAAAAATAATGCACGCTCAGCAACCAATCAAATCGCACGTTCTTGGGAGGTACATGTACAATGTACACATACACATATAGTTTATAATATTATAAATAAGTACATGTATACCATGTATTTTACATGCCGTGGTTTACTTTGCCTAAGTTTTTACAATTTTGATTTCATATTTAAACACTTTTGTATGTTTTTCTTCAATAGAGTGAAGCATGAACAAATCTAACAAATCATGGTGCTGTACAAATGGATGAAGCTATAGCTAGCTACATGTAGCTAAGAGAACAGTCTGTACAAAATATATATGTGCAGTATTGATACATTTTATTTATACCTTATTAGTATTTTTATGTATCTAGTCTTGGCTTCGGCCATTGAGTTTTAGAATTTTACCACAATAATTTAATAACCATACATGTAATAATAATACTAATAATATAATTATTATTAATGTATAATAGAACATGTGCTCGGAAATTTCCGAACACATTTTGGGCTTCGTCGACTCTGTTACTATTTTACCATGTATTTTTGAAAATGTGTTCGGAAATTTCCGAACACATTTCGGGCTTCGTCCACTCAGTGTTACTATTTTACCATGTATTTTTGAAAATGTGTTCGGACATTTCCGAACACATTTCGGGCTTCGTCCACTCACTGTTACTATTTTGCCATATATTTTTGAAAATGTGCTTGGAAATTTCCGAACACATTTCAGGCTTCGTCCACTCAGTGTTACTATTTTGCCATGTATTTTTGAAAATGTGTTCGGAAATTTCCGAACACATTTTGGGCTTCGTCCACTCAGTGTTACTATTTACCATGTATTTTTGAAAATGTGTTCGGAAATTTCCGAACACATTTTGGGCTTCGGCCACTCAGTGTTACTATTTACCATGTATTTTTGAAAATGTGTTCGGAAATTTCCGAACACATTTTGGGCTTCGACCAGAGAAAAATTATGGAATTTATCACCAATTTACCAGGATAAAGAAATATAACAAAGATTGTAATTTGTATACCACTGTATGTTCACTGGTAAAATATACTAATATGTTTTGTAAAAATAACTGCTTTCAAATAAAATTGAAATCTATCAAAAATATTTTATTGTGGTAATTATTATGTGGAAATGAGTGATTGTTTCCCAATTTCTCAAAAAATGGCAAATTTCAATGTTGCATACCCTGATATTTACCATATTTTCTCTACTTCAGAATATCGGTACTTAAAAAATTACATGTTATTTTTTATGCTCTCTTGGCTAGATTTCAGCCTTTTTTTTAATACACAAAAAAGACTCAAATCACTGTACAAAACCATTGCTTGGGCTGCCTATGACGCGTCCTTTCTAGTAGAACGAAGCAGCTTGTATTCACGTCAACGCGTTACTGCGTTGATCATGCGTGAATACAAGCTGCATGCTTCAATTCTACTAAAGGAGCAAGACAGGGACACATAGTCAGGACAATATGTGTGTAAAGACATTTCGTGCAGCTACATGAAGACCTCACCCAAAAGCCTCCTCCTTGGTAGTATAGAGGGAACGACGGAGGAGCTCTGGGTACGAGCTCGAGAATGATTCTTCCTTGCATGCCCTTTGTGTCTCTCCCATTATCCACTAATGTGTCTGCGTCCCCTTTGTCCCTCTCATCTCTGGGAATCAATCGAATTTTCCTCCTCTAAATTCCCGTGTGTTTTTCTTCGCCTTTCTGAACTCTTGTATAATTATCATTAATTATCATTATCATTTACTTTTCCCTGATTCCTCCTTAGTCATTACCCCTCATTTCCTTCTCTTTTCTATTATTTCTTGTATAATTATCATTAATAATTATAAATTAATATTAACTCTTCCCTGATTCCTCCTTAGTCATTACCCCTCATTTCCTTCTCTTTTCTATTATTTCTTGTATTATTATCATTAATTATCATTAATATTAACTTTTCCCTGATTCCTCCTTAGTCATTACCCCTCATTTCCTTCTCTTTTCTATTATTTCTTGTATAATTATCATTAATTACAATTAATATTAACTCTTCCCTGATTCCTCCTTAGTCATTACCCCTCATTTCCTTCTCTTTTCTATTATTTCTTGTATAATTATCATTAATTATAATTAATATTAACTTTTCCCTGATTCCTCCTTAGTCATTACCCCTCATTTTTCTCTTTTCTATTATTTCTTGTATAATTATCATTAATTATAATTATCATTAACTTTTCCCTGATTCCTCCTTAGTCATTACCCCTCATTTCCTTCTCTTTTCTATTATTTCTTGTATAATTATCATTAATTATAATTAATATTAACTTTTCCCTGATTCCTCCTTAGTCATTACCCCTCATTTCCTTCTCTTTTCTATTATTTCTTGTATAATTATCATTAATTATAATTATCATTAACTTTTCCCTGATTCCTCCTTAGTCATTACCCCTCATTTCCTTCTCTTTTCTATTATTTCTTGTATAATTATCATTAATTATCATTAATATTAACTTTTCCCTGATTCCTCCTTAGTCATTACCCCTCATTTCCTTCTCTTTTCTATTATTTCTTGTATAATTATCATTAATTATAATTAATATTAACTCTTCCCTGATTCCTCCTTAGTCATTACCCCTCATTTCCTTCTCTTTTCTATTATTTCTTGTATAATTATCATTAATTATAATTAATATTAACTCTTCCCTGATTCCTCCTTAGTCATTACCCCTCATTTCCTTCTCTTTTCTATTATTTCTTTTTCCTTTTCTCCAATTCAATTTCTCGATATTTGTCTGTTATTTTCTTCTTCCTAACAGACGAGAACTTTGAATTTCTACTGAAGCTCGCTGATGAATATCAAATGGAGGATGTCAAAAAACTATGCACCGAATTCATGTCGTCAAATGTATGCAAAGCAAACTGTCTTCACCTCTGCCAATTGGCGGATCGTTTCGGGCTCAACGATATCATGAAGTTAAAATGCGTAGAAGAAGCTAAGTCGTTGCCCATGTCTACCATAGAGAACGACACACATTATGCCGACATCAGTCCCGAGGTGAAGGTACAGATATGTACTGAAAGAATCAAAACACTGGAGGAAGTTTTGGACCAGTATTACTCGACGTGCTTCGATCTTGTGGGAGATGTCTATCGACTCTTTGCCAATAACCATGTAGATTGCGATAACTACAGAATGCATATAAAAGCGGGATCGTACTATCTGAGCACATTTGTTTTCGAATGCTACAGCTGCAAACAAAGACTTTTTGAAAATTGGCCGGAAAGTGGTGCTACAGGAGCAATGAAAGAGCCATTGAAGAAATTGCACTTGCTAGAAAGAAAGTACAACGAAACTAATCGTAAACTGGGGAGTGACTGAACATTTTTCTCGCGTTGCACTCAGTAGTTGTAGTTTCAAGAAATTCTAACACACATTCGCACCAGTCCCTTGCAGAGCGAGTATATAAGGAACGCCCACTAATCAACTCTGCCCAATTCAAGTAACTAGCCTTCAGTGCACATCGTCATGGCTGAGCAAGAACAAGTTCCTATCAACGTGTTGTAGGCTTAAGTTTTGGTAATTCTTGAAGCCCCTGCTCCTCAGTTATAGGTAACTTGCTATGTGAACCCTTTCCCATCCCCGCTCGTGTTTCTCTTAGAGGTCTTAGAATCCCTTCCCTCGTCCTGTTCGTTCAATATTGTCGTCAACCTTCCTCCTCTCGCTCACCCGGTTTTGTTGCCGTTTTAACTCCTAGTGAATTTTTATTTGCTCACAGAACGTTGCTTCCTCGGTTCCTTCCCTAATTTTATAATGTATCGGCGACTAAAACTATATGCCCCGGCCTGTTTCGGTTGTAATTGAGGTCTACGAAGACAATAATATGCTCCTGTATCGGTGTAATAATTTAGGTCTGTGTAGACACCTATGCCCCAGTATATATCGATAGTAATTGAGGTCTGAGAAGACAATGTTATGCCCTAACGAGCTCTTCCCTTCGGTTCCCGCGTAACCTTTCCGATCCCGTTTATGCTGAACAACGCTTAGGTCTGAGTAGACGATATTGTTCCCCTGCCCATTTTTGTGCTCTCCCCGAGGGCTGAGAAGCCAGTGGTCTGAGCAAACGATTTATTTACCTCTTATGAGTCAATTTCCCCGAGGGCTGAGAAGCCAGTGGTCTGAGCAGACGATTTATTTGCCTCTTATGAGTCAATTTCCCCGAGGGCTGAGAAGCCAGTGGTCTGAGCAGACGATTTATTTGCCCAAATCCCAGTTTTAATAGTGAATTGTCTGTCCATGTATACTCTTATGAGTCAATTTCCTCGAGGGCTGAGAAGCCAGTGGTCTGAGTAGACGATTTATTTGCCCAAATCCCAGTTTTAATAGTGAGTTGTCTGTCCATGTATACTCTTATGAGTCAATTTCCCCGAGTGCTGAGAAGCCAGTGGTCTGAGTAGACGATTTTTTTTGATTTTTTTTTTACGACTTATTTTTGTTACGTTGGTTGTATACCATTTCTAGTTCTAAATTATTCAGAAACTCGTTTGTTTTTTTACGGCAGTTTTTTTTACGGCAGTGTACTGTGGCAATATGTTTGTTTCATGGCACCGCCCTCATTCATTGTCCCTTTTACAATAGTATCGTTTATTGCGGCTTTATTGCATTCTTCTCCTTCACTGAATCAATCAGTCCTTTATTTTATAATTTACTTTTATTTTTTTTATTTTATTTTGCGAACTCGCAGTATTTATCAGTTTTCCTTATTGCCAACTTTTCTTTCATTAGGCTCTATTTCGTGTGTTTTTGCTATGCCGCGCATATTCATAGTTTGCTAGTGTTTTGCATAATTATTATATTAGCCGTGCTCTTTACGCCCCTATACTCATTTTATTTCCTACCATTGTTTTTAGTGTCAGTTATTCCCTTGGTAGCCCGGTTTTAATGAATGCCAGTCCCTCCTATTTGTTGGCCGGGAATGATCTTTGTTGGCCGCATTTCATTTGCTGTGCTTTTTGTAAGCTCCCATTGTTTGTACGTCCTTGAACCGTGAATTTAAGTCCAGGTCCTTTATTTAATTTGTTTCCCTGATTATTTGTTATCTTGTCCGTTTATTCATCTTCAGTCAACGTATATTGCACGAATCTGTTCCATACGTATACCCCAGTTTAGCATGTTATTGCCGATTAGTATTTTTGGAAAGTCAAGTTTAGCTTGCTGCACTTGTTGATTTTGTGTTTATTTTGACAAGAGTTCATAACTGTAATGTATTTAAATCGCTTCATTCTTTTGTCATTACTTGCATATTGCATTGACTGAGGCCTGTCCCTACAATCTTCCCTATCCAGAAACCCTTCGTTATTGCACCTGTTGTCATTGATATATTTACATTGTTTCCTGTTTTATTAATTGCCCTATACCACTATGACGTAACGGCTTATTTATGAGGGGGACAGAATCGTGAAGAACAATAGAAATTTGAACTAAATCTGCTCTGCTGAGGTTCGCTTGATTTCAAATTGCCTAGTTTCGAGATATTATATTCATCGATACTTTTCCCACAATATTTACTGTGTTTGGTGACTTTTATCGCTTTCAGACCGTCTGTAAAATACATTTATTTGAGAAATCCTTTGTGTTGTTGTTGTTTTGTCCCCCTCTAGCGACCATGATCCTATTGTTTTGATTTGACGTCATAGTGGTATAGGGCAATTGAATTGTCCATGCATACTCTTCTGAGTTAATCAGATTTCTCCGAGGGCTGAGGAGCCAGTGGTCTGAGAAGACGATCTATTTTCCCATACACGTTTTCATGATTGATTTTGTATGTTAGGCAGTTAATTTTCCCCGAAGGATGAGCAGCCAGTACTAGACAGTGGTAGGAGAAGACGTTATATTTGCTCAAATTTCTGGTTTAATGATTTAACTTGTCCATGCATACTTTCAGTTTTTAGTTCATTTTCCGGTCCTGCATGACTGGGCTCAGCAGCCATTGTTCTGCATAAGAAGACGAGATTTGTGGAAACTATTTATTGCCTCCTTTCTCACTCCCCGTCAATTCGTTTTTATATAATATTTGCAGGCTGAGTAGCTCTATTATTCGTCGAAGCTTCTAGTTCCCCCTGTTACGTTGGTTGTCATACCATTTCTAGTTCTAGATTATATATTCAGAAACTCGTTTGTTTCTTTACGGCAGTGTACTATGGCAATATGTTTGTTTCATGGCACCGCCCTCGATCATTCATTGTCCCTTTTACAATAGTATCGTTGATTGCGGCTTTATTGCATTCTTTTCCTTCAATCAATCAGTCCTTTATTTATTTATTTTTATTATTATTTCTATTTATTTATTTATTTATTTATATTTTTTCTATTATTTTTTCTATTATTTATTTATTTATTTATTTGTTGCGAACTCATTGTTCATCCCAATTGTATCTGCCCTTTGTATATGTTTTATTAGTTCCGTTTGCTTTAACCCAATTTAGTGGATCTCTCATCGACCGTTGGTCAGTTTTGTTTTGTTTTCAATATATTTCCATTGCCTATGGTAGCCTGAAAGGGTGTCTAATACCCTAGTCGGATTACTGACGCTCAGGCTGCCATCCCTTGGGTGGGTCCTTTTGCTTCATCATAACAATTATGAGGCTAATCCTTACATAAGGCTCTTTATCGTTTTCTTTTTGGCTCCCTTATTTATCATGACTACCCAAGGGATGGTAGCTGGGCGTGATACAGTGTTCTAATTATGTTATTCTTCAAAGTTTTGAGCGTCACTCTGTTACGTTAGTTGTATCATTCACGTTTCTAAATTATTCGGAAGCTCGTTTTCTTTACGACAGTGTATTTAAAGTATAATGTTTGTCCTTGATAGCACAGACCACTTTCTTTGCTTTGTCCCTTTTACAAGAATGTCGATATACGAAGCCCTGGCTATATTTGAACGCATGGCTGCATCCCCCGTACTCTTGTCACTCTCTCGGATAAGTTGCACTCTCCCAAGAAGCAGCCTAAAGCTTACTTTTTAGCCATCCTTGCAGTCAAGGAGTTTGCGAAAGTGTTGAACATCTTGGTATAGGTTGGCATGTTGTACACACCTGCCTTTCCGCCCTCACTAATCTCACCATTCTTGAGCTTGAGTGATGATTTATTTCATATTAAAGCTAAATCGTTCTACGTCGGCACCCGACGAGGTTTGGACTTATTAAGTACGAACTTGTCCGACCGGAGTTCCGTGAGTTATAGTTATAGGTGTACGCTATAGTAAGTGTTTGTTGAGTTTTGGCGCTCCTTTTGTTTGAGTTTTGGCGGCCCCTTAGCAGGTGTGGTCTCCGGCATGGTTTGAGTATTGGCGGCTCCTTATAGAGGTGTGGTCTCGTAGTTTGAGTATTGGCGTACTAGTTGTCTTGGGAATGGAACTTGGTGTTTCACCGGCCCTTGTCGCGGTCGGAATTATCTCCATTCCTTACTACGAGCATGAAAGGGACTGCCGCGAATAGTATGCTAAGGAGTGTGGACTCATTATTGTTCATATTTGAACTGGTATAATAGGGCTTATTTTATAGCACTTGTATTGTATTCTATAGTTGTTACTTTAATCAGTAAATAAATAAATCGACGCACGTGAACACCCCCTCCCCTCCCCTCCCCAAATATTTTACGAGAACAAAGGAAACACGTGCACAAATAAAATGAAGAAGAACTAAAGACAAGAGAACAATAAGTAAGAGTACATACTTTGGTATTGTTTGAGCAGCCTGTGGTCACAAGCTACAGCCTTCGTTATTCATACACCAAGCACATCAGTTGCTTAGCAACCTTACAAAGAACATAAGAAAGACTAATACCCCGTTCACACCAAACCTTGTTTAGTTAAACTGAGTTTATTCTCGCTTCTCTAATTCGAGGGCATTTGATTTCACAAGAATCAAACTACCTGGAATTTCTACTGTGCAACAGAAAGGACAGTTTACCAGCAGTTTTGTGCCAAAGGTTGCATGGCGTTTGTAGATCATAATTTCCTAAACCTGTTTAGTTAAACCAGTTTAAGAACGTTCGCGGGCAAAAAAACTAAACATGTTTTTCCCCTGAAACTTCGTATGGTGAAATAAGATCATTATAGAAGCTAAATGAGCAAATAAAAAATGGGGGTCACCGACTTCGCTATGGAGCCAGATTTTTTCAAAGTATACCCTTTTTCTGATCGAAAATTACGTGCGTTCAATCCACGGAAAGTCGAGAATGACAGGAATTTTTTGGTAGAAAAACTAAACGGATTGCTAAAATTTTCTTCAAATGGCTATCTAAGAGTTTATAGAATAAAATTATGTACAAAGATTTGTGAATATGTAGAAACAACCTGTAGTTTTTGGCTCATGTTTACAGTCACCACGTAGCCATCGACGACTCTTTCGCGTGAAGGTAGGTTGAAGTTTTCTTCTAAATTCGTGTTTTTATCAAAATCTAAACATTTTTTTTTCTTTAAATTTGGTACATGGGGAGCTTTTATGAATCTTTGTAAAATCACAAAATAAAAATTGGGGATCACCGGTATCGTTCTCGAGATATTAGCCGATGAAAATCGTCTACGTAACATGCGTGACTGGCTGCCATCTTGGACGTGAGGAAAGAGGACTGGACCGAGATGATTCGAACCTTGATTTTATGCGCAGAAAAGATGCGCGTGAACAATGCGCGCGAACGTCCTTAAGCCTTGGTGTGAACGGAGTTTCTTAGTGGAGAGGGCCCTGGGGACGAGGTTGCATCTGAGTACACAGGTAACCCAACACGAAACACAGCAAACCCAAGATTAGTGTCGCAAAAACGATATTTTACGAACTCGAAGAGTAGTGTCTCCCTCGCAGCCGTGTTTAGTGTCGTCCTGCGTGGCTGCGAGGGAGACTAGAAGAGTAGTGTCTCCCTCGCAGCCGTGTTTAGTGTCGTCCTGCGTGGCTGCGAGGGAGACTAGAAGAGTAGTGTCTCCCTCGCAGCCGTGTTTAGTGTCGTCCTGGGTGGCTGCGAGGGAGACTAGAAGAGTAGTGTCTCCCTCGCAGCCGTGTTTTTAGTGTCATCCTGGGTGGCTGCGAGGGAGACTAGAAGAGTAGTGTCTCCCTCGCAGCCGTGTTTAGTGTCGTCCTGCGTGGCTGCGAGGGAGACTAGAAGAGTAGTGTCTCCCTCGCAGCCGTGTTTAGTGTCGTCCTGCGTGGCTGCGAGGGAGACTACAAGAGTAGTGTCTCCCTCGCAGCCGTGTTTAGTGTCGTCCTGCGTGGCTGCGAGGGAGACTAGAAGAGTAGTGTCTCCCTCGCAGCCGTGTTTAGTGTCGTCCTGGGTGGCTGCGAGGGAGACTAGAAGAGTAGTGTCTCCCTCGCAGCCGTGTTTAGTGTCGTCCTGCGTGGCTGCGAGGGAGACTAGAAGAGTAGTGTCTCCCTCGCAGCCGTGTTTAGTGTCGTCCTGCGTGGCTGCGAGGGAGACTACAAGAGTAGTGTCTCCCTCGCAGCCGTGTTTAGTGTCGTCCTGCGTGGCTGCGAGGGAGACTAGAAGAGTAGTGTCTCCCTCGCAGCCGTGTTTAGTGTCGTCCTGGGTGGCTGCGAGGGAGACTAGAAGAGTAGTGTCTCCCTCGCAGCCGTGTTTAGTGTCATCCTGGGTGGCTGCGAGGGAGACTAGAAGAGTAGTGTCTCCCTCGCAGCCGTGTTTAGTGTCGTCCTGCGTGGCTGCGAGGGAGACTAGAAGAGTAGTGTCTCCCTCGCAGCCGTGTTTAGTGTCGTCCTGCGTGACTGCGAGGAAGACTAGAAGAGTAGTGTCTCCCTCGCAGCCGTGTTTAGTGTCGTCCTGCGTGGCTGCGAGGGAGACTAGAAGAGTAGTGTCTCCCTCGCAGCCGTGTTTAGTGTCATCCTGGGTGGCTGCGAGGGAGACTAGAAGAGTAGTGTCTCCCTCGCAGCCGTGTTTAGTGTCGTCCTGCGTGGCTGCGAGGGAGACTAGAAGAGTAGTGGTCTCCCTCGCAGCCGTGTTTAGTGTCGTCCTGCGTGGCTGCGAGGGAGACTAGAAGAGTAGTGTCTCCCTCGCAGCCGTGTTTAGTGTCGTCCTGCGTGGCTGCGAGGGAGACTAGAAGAGTTATTCACAGTATATCTACATAGTAGCTTTACATCTGTGAACTGATATTGTAGATATAGTTTTTTCCGTTCTATTTTCAGGTTCTCTAGCTTCTATGATTTATTTGTATTATTAAAAAGTCATAAACAAAGAAAACCGAACGGCCAGTTGTTTAACGTCCAACGAAATGTTTAATAAGCGACTTGCATGATGGCGTCATATACTACAAGTACCAGAATGCTTTGCCCATTTTCTTTTGTTAGATAATTAGCACCAATTGTCTTGCTATTCTCATGAGGGAATAAAAATCTGAATAAGAAAGAAAATTCTCAAAGCATTCTGGTACTTGTAGTAAAACAACGTCATCATGCAAGTCGCCTATTTTGCGATGATAGTAGTTCCTGGTGGATGGATGGATGGATGGGTGGATGGATGGATGGATGGATGGATGGATGGATGGATGGATGGATGGATGGATGGATGGATGGATGGATGGATGGATGGATGGATGGATGGATGGGCCACAGGGAGCCCAAGCAATTTTGTGTGTGTAAAATGTGAAAAATAAAGTACGTTTTTCTTTTTTACACCTTTGTTGTCTGCTAACTTTTAAACATTTCTGGAAGGTTAAGTTAGCAGCAAAGAAGTAAAGAAGAAAAAGTTAAGGTACTTTATTTGTCATTTTAAAAATTATACAAAAAAATAGCTTGGGCTCCCTGTGGATCCTGTGGATGGACCTTATTATATAAATCATCTTAGCGAACTCACGATCAGTCCAATGGAAAGCCCCTCGTCTGGTGGACAAAACAGTGAAGGGTTTGCACGAGAAATGATTCTAAAAATTCTCTGGACCGAGAAGTTTTATTGTTTAGATTTGGGTTTCCTGTGGTGACTGACGTCACGTTACTTAGGCGACCGGGTCACGCGATTTGTGATTCCACGAAACTGAGCAACAAAGTGTTTTGAAAGGTTCTCAGTTCCAAAGCAGTTCATACAAACAAAACGTCTCACATCAGGTAAGTGACGCTATTTGATGAATGGAGGGCTTGGGACGACATTAATTTATCAACTATCAAAAACAAAGTGCTTTGTCGAATACATCAGCCCAGTTCTTGATTCATTTCCGCTTTAGTTCATGGATAACCATGGATGATGATGGGACGTGTCTGTACTCGATACGAAGCGACGAACAAGAGCAACATTTCGGCAAAGCAAAGAGCTAGAATACTGCGCGCGCGCCGGTGCTTCATGATCAAAAACCTTGGAAAGTCATTTAATTTAGAAATATAAAACATGCTATGCAAATTCGGAAAAACGTTTTGATGCAAACATGCATGGGTAACAGCCAATCAGATCGCAGAGATTTCTGAATGTAAGTTATAATGGCCGATTGAAAATGTTCACGAATTTCCAATGTTCGAAGAGCATGCGTTTTCCAAGTGAAATAGTGAGATATGTTCTGTATTATGGTGATGATTAGACCAACGACAAGCAAAGATAATGCCAGTACAGTTGCAAGAAAGAACACAGGAACGAGGGGGACTGACTTCCGGCCTTGATTTCATTCTCATACTCTCATACTTGATTTCATTCTCATACTCTCATACATCATTCGGTTTGTCGCGGGCGATTCTGGGAACGAACGAAAATACTTTGCAATTGTGCGTGTGCAAGGAATAATAAACGTTACTGCTTCGCCGGTTCATGCTCTATTTACTGTTTTGTAGGTGAATCATCAGTCAAAGCTCTATTCAAAAGAGAAACGCTAACACTACAACAACATGGCTACCATTTCTTCTGAAGAACCTGCTGCCAAAAGACCTAAATCTGATGAAGAATCAGCTGAGTCTGATTCACATGAATCAGATGAACCTAGTGGTGCCTTTTCGTCCCCTTGGCACTTTAGCGATGTGGTGCTTATCGTTGAGGGACGAAGATTCCATGCCCACAAGTGCATCTTATCAATTTCGTCCCCTGTATTTGAAACTATGTTCACTTCTGATTTTAAAGAGAAAACAGCGTTGGAAATCCCGTTGCCAGGGAAACGTGCTGACGAGGTCGAGGTGCTTCTTAATCTGATTTGTTTCAAGCACAAACAAGGTGTTACGTGTAAGTAATGAGAAAAAAGGGTCATATTGCATGGAATTCTAGATCATTCTCAGTCGTACCAAAAAGCTTGGGTAAGGTCTTCATGTAGCTAGCTGCACGAAATATCCTGACACACGTATTGTCCTCTATGTGTCCCTGTCTTGCTCTCTAGTAGAACGAAGCAGCTTGTATTCACGTCAACGTGTCAGTTCTACTAGAAAACAAGACAAGAATACATCAGTCAGGACAATACCTGTGTCAGGACATTTCGTGCAGCTACATGAAGACCTCGCCCAGAAGCTCCTCCTTGGTAGTATAGAGGGAACGACCGAGGAGCTCTGGGTACGAGAAGGATTCTTCCTTGCATGTCCGGTTTGTGTCTCCCATTATCCACTGATGTTTCTGCGTCCCTTTTGTCCCTCTCATCTCTGGGAATCAATCGAATTTTCTTCCTCTAAATTTCCGTGTTTTTTCCCCGCCTTTCTGAACTCTTGTATTATTATTATTATTAACTCTTCCATTGGCTCCTTAGATGCCTCCTTTCTGTTTCCATCGCCCCTCCTTTCCTCCTGTTTTCTATTATTTCGTTGAGTTACTTTTCTCCTATTCAATTTCTCCTATTTGTCTGTTATTTTCTTCATTCTAACAGACGAGAACTTTGAATTTCTACTGAAGCTCGCTGATGAATATCAAATGGCGGATGTCAAAAAACTATGCACTGAATTCATGTCGTCAAATGTATGCAAAGCAAACTGTCTTCACCTCTGCCAATTGGCGGATCGTTTCGGGCTCAACGATATCGTGAAGTCAAAATGCGTAGAAGAAGCTAAGTCGTTGACCATGTCTACCATAGAGAACGACACACATTATGCCGACATCAGTCTCGAGGTGAAGGTACAGATATGTACTGAAAGAATCAAAGCACTGGAGGAAGTTTTGTACCAGTATTACTCGGCGTGCTTCGATCTTGTGAGACCGACGAGAAACAGAAATAGAAACAATGAAGAATGTACAAAATGTGATAATGACACAATGCATACCAAGCCATTTGTATCATATAACTTTGTTTTCGAATGCAACCACTGCAAACAAAGACATGAGAAAACATGGCAAAGATCTGAACCGAGAGCAACTGTGAAATCGCCCAGTTTGAAGACAAATATTTTGCACTCGCTAGAAAGAAAGTACGAAAAAATAAACTTTGAGTAGCTGCTATTCACTGAAATTGTCTTAATAGAGTTTCGGACAAGCAAATGAAACAATTTTATGGCATATATGACATACTTAATATTTGGGGTGGTATGGGACGTGTCACGTGACACGTTACGTCATAAATCACAATTTTCAAAATGGGCCAATGGGGACAAAAGGAACTAAAGATGTTTTTGCAGTTTTAGTGTTGTCTTAATGTGTTCTTTAAAAATCTGCCCTAATCGCTGGGCCGTCATTCGTGTTTTAGGAGATGAAAGCTAAAATGTGAAGTTACGTGACCTATTTTGCATATTACAAGATACTTTACCTTAACCTTTACCTTTATCTCCTAAAAGATGAATGATGGTCCAGCGATTAGGGCAGATTTTTAAAGAACACATTAAGACAATCACGCTAAAACTGCAAAAACATCTTTAATATAATATAATAATAATAAAATAAACTATATTTATAAAGCGTCATATTCAATATTTGCTCATGGCGCTATTAACCTATATCCAATAAAAATAATAATGAAAAATAAAATGATAATAATAACAATAATAATAATGAGGTCAATCGGGGTCGATACTAATAATGAGGTCCATACTGAAGTCCATCTATGGCATACGAAAATTTAAATCTTTAGTTCCTTTTGTCCCCATTGGCCCATTTTGAAAATTGTGATTTATGACGTAACGTGTCACGTGACACATCTCATATCACAAAATACTGTCAGCGGTTGAGTTTGCACGCATGATATTAAGTTTCATAAAGTATCATATGGCAGATGACACGACAGGACAGCAGAGAACGATTCAGTATTGGAATTGTAAAGTTAAGATTTTAAGTCTCGAGTAATAAAACGGACAAGTCTCTGGATAACGACTGGATTGTACTGGATTTCTATACTGTTACACCCCAACCAACCAGCGCCCGGGTTGGGCCATGTAACAATACCACCAAAATATTAAGGTCGACCAAATATGTCGATTGCCATAAAATCGTATCATTTGTTTATATGTAACTCTATTAAGGCAATTTCAAGCGTACAGTCGAAAGCTCCTGGCCTTAAAGTGCTACTTAGACGAAAATCGATCGAAGTTTTTAAAATTTAGCTGAAACTTCATTAATTTAACAATTCTTCAAGGGTCTAATAATAACTAGTTAAAATCTTTTTTCGATCTTCCAGAGGGAAGTACTATATTTTTATGAATCTTTAGAGGAGTCAGTGACGTCATCTACTCAACCCAACATTCAGCTCCATACATTTCTTTGTATTTTGTGAGTCAAAATATCTCAATGTTTTGTTCAGATAACAGCTTTGCATTGAAGACAACTGGTCAGACATTCAATCCTAAGCACAAATAATGTAAGAAAACTCCTTCGCCCAAACTTTTAGCTTCATAGAAATAAAATAATTCAAGAAACTAAACACAAAGAAATGTATGGAGCGAAGCCGTGTTGATTGTTAGGGTTGAGTAGATGACGTCACTGACACTTCTAAAGATTCATAAAAATGTAATACTTCCCATAGGAATTTTGAGAAAACACATTAACCAGTAATTGTATGGCTCTTTGAGATTATTTCAGTGAAGTTTCAGCTAAATTAAATTCAAGCCACTTAAGGCCTGGGTCAGGAGCTTAAAACGTTTTTTTGACGTTGAAACGTGGAGACTTGACGTAATTAGATGAAACTTGGCACAATGTTAGAAAATATCAGGACAATTAAACTTAACTTCATTTTAAGGGCTAGAGTGATCACGTGACCACGTGATGTCATTATTTATTATACAAAATTCGTTATTTTCTCCGGCGACGAGTTTTAATCACAAAGACAATACGATGTGCCTAACGTACGTCAATTACCGAGTACTACGAACATCTGCCTCGCTGATAGGACTTTCTTCAAGATTTAAGGGGATATTTGCGAAAACAGGTCACGTGACCTGAAATTTTAAACAATTTCCCTTAATATCTCTTTTACCGACAGCAAAGCTACAATTATCTACCCAGTATGTTATTTAGCTCTATGAAATGCATTGATTTTGATTTTGATTTTTTTGCCACTTACAAAACTCGCTACCGGATCCACGAATTAGTATTTTTCTTGAATATGACGTCATAGATCACGTGACCACCACAATAAAAGCAAACCAAAATTTTAAGGATGTCAAAACTAACAAAACATGAAAATATAACTTGAAAATGTATTTCCATAGTCAAGCAATTCTTCATTCTGTTCTCAAGGTCAAACAAGGTCAAACCCAGGCCTTAACAGGCTTGAGAATTTAACATCGATCGATTTTCGTCTAAGTAGCACTTTAAGTGGCCTGAGGGGGATGTTCTCCCTTCCATTTAGATCTAAATAGACGTCATTTCCGGTCTCGTGAACTGGGAAGTGACTGAACGTTTTTCTCGCATTGCACTATATAGTTGAGTTAGTTGTAGTTTCAAGAAATTCTTACCAGCACTGAAATACTAAGGAGTGTGGACTCATTATTGTTCATATTTTAACTGGTATAATAGTAGTATATTTAAATATTTTATAGCACTTGTATTCATTCTATAGTTGTTACTTTTTAAAAATCAGTAAAATGCCAAAAATAAATAAATCGACGCACATGAACAACCCCTTCCCTCCCCTCCCCTCTCCTTCCCTAGTTTCTATGATTTATTCGGTATTAATGAAAAGTGATAAACAAAGAAACCCGAACGGCCAGTTGTTTAATCATACATAGCGACACCCAACGTAACGTTTAATTTTGCGATGATAGTAAGTTCCTGGTGGATGGATGGATGGATGGATGGATGGATGGATGGATGGATGGATGGATGGATGGATGGATGGATGGATGGATGGATGGATGGATGGATGGATGGATGGATGGATGGATGGATGGATGGATGGATGGATGGATGGATGGGCCACAGGGAGCCCAATAATTTTTTTTTGTAAAATATGAAAACTAAAGTACGCTTTTCTTTTTTTACACCTCTGTTGTCTGCTACCTTTTAAACCTTTCTGAACGGTTAAATTAGCAGCAAAGGAGAAAAACGTACTTTATTTGTCATTTTTAAAATTTTACAAAAAAAAATGCTTTGGCTCCCTGTGGATGGACCTTTTTATATAAATCATCTTAGCGAACTCACGATCAGTCCAATGGAAAGCCCCTAGTCTGGTGGACAAAACAGGGAATCTTTGCACGAGAAATGATTCTAAACCACCGGCTGGACCGAGAAGTTTTATTGTTTAGATTTGGGTTTCCTGTGGTGACTGACGTCACATCACGCGATTGTGATTCCACGAAACTGACAACAAAGTGTTTCGAAAGGTTCTCGGTTCTAAAGCAGTTCTTACAAACAAAACCTACGTCTCACAACAGGTAAGTGACGCGATTTGATGAATGGAGGGCTTGGGACGACATTAATCTATAAACTATCAAAAACAAAGTGCTTTGTATCGAACCCAATCGTTCGATTGTTTTTGATTGGGTTCGGCAATCGAACATAATCGAATTCTCCCAAAAATTTTGCCAATCGAACGTTCGATTATTGAACATCTTTGTATCTTGTACACATGTGATGTACACTGTCGCCTGTGTTACGATCAAACTATACCGAAGATCTTGATTCATTTCCGCTTTAGTTCATGAATAACCATGGCTGATGATGGGACGTGTCTGTACTCGATACGAAGCGACGAGCAAGAGCAACATTTCGGCAAAGCAAAGAGCTAGAATACTGCGCGCGCCGGCTTGGCAAACCTTGGAAACTCATTTAAGAAATATAAAACTTTTTCCGTGTTTACATAGCCTGATGGAAACACGAGGGACCCACGAGTGTTTGCATCAGGCTATGCAAACTCGGAAAAACGTTTTAAATTTCTTTTATGAAATAAATACAGGCGTAATTGCATAGCCTGATGCAAACACGGGTAACAGCCAATCAGATCGCAGAGATTTCTGAACGAATTTTCAATGTTCGAAGATCGAGCGTTTTCCAAGTGGAAGAGTGAGATATGTTCTGTATTATGGTGATGATTAGACCAACGACAAACAAAAATAACACTGGTACAGTTGTAACTGAAAGAACACAGGAACGAGGCTGACTGACTTCCGGCCTTGATTTCATTCTCGTACCCAGAGCCCTCTCATCATTGGGTTTGTCGCGGACGACTCTGGGAACGAACAGAAATACTTTGCAATTGTGCGCGTGCAAGGAATAATAAACGTTACTGCTTCATACTCTATTTACTGTTTTGTAGGTGAATCATCAGTCAAAGCTCTATTCAAAAGAGAAACGCTGACACTACAACAAGATGTCTTCCATTACTTCTGAAGAACCTGCTGCCAAAATACTTAAAACTGATGAAGGGTCATCGGAGTCTGATTCACATGAATCAGATGAGCCTAGTGGTGCCTTTTCGTCCCCTTGGCACTTTAGCGATGTGGTGCTCATCGTTGAGGAACGAAGATTCCATGTACACAAGGGCACCCTCTCAATGTGGTCCCCTGTGTTTGAAACTATGTTCACTTCTGATTTTAAAGAGAAAACAGCGTTGGAAATCCCGTTGCCAGGGAAACGTGCTGGCGAGGTCGAGGTGCTTCTTAATCTGATTTGTTTCAAGAACAAACAAAGTGTCACGCGTAAGTAATGAGATTCTCTTTCACTTTTATTTGCTCTTTCCCTCCATGCCCTTTGTGTCCCTCTCATCTCTGGGAAACATTCCGATTTCCTCCTCTAAATTCCCGTTATTTTTCGCCTTCCCTGAAGTCTTCCCTTCCTCCTCAGATTCCTCCTTTCTGTTCCCATCACCCCTCCTTTCCTCCTGTTTTCCTCCTGTTTTCTATTATTTCATTTTCCTTCTCTCCTATTCAATTTCTCGATATTTGTCTCGGTTATGTAAGACATAAATACCGAGAACGGAGGCAATAAGCCATATAAGCTTATTGCCGACGTTCGAGGTATTTATCTGACTTAGTTTAAATTTGACAAGGTTTTCGCACGAAGCAATCTGAGGCATTTTCTGGTATTTTTTGGAGTGTTATTTAGCATGAATACTATATGAATAGCATGAAGAATAGCATTTCAGTGCTCATAATGAATTCACCGGGATGTATTCATATACAACCCAGGGCCCGGTTGTTCGAAAGCAGGTTAACGCTAACCCAGGGTTAAATATAGCCTCTCATCCAATCAAATAGCCAGAATAGGTATATTTAACCCTGGGTTAGCGTTAACCCACTTTCGAACAACCGGGCCCAGGGCTGTATATGGATACATCCCGGTGAATTCATAATCTGATGAGCAATTCAATTCAATTCTATTGTTCAACCGGTCAATACCGGAGATAAAGCCCTATGAATAACAAAGAAAACCGTGTCAAATTTAAACTAATTTCTGATATTGTCTTCAATAAAGTTATTTGTTGTATTGTCTTGTAAGTTGGTGTCATTGTATCAAATTATTTTACGATTCTTAAAGCAAATGACTTTATTTCTTCAAGCTAGATTTCGGGCTAAGCGCCCCTGATCTTCAGGGATTGACATTACACAATCAGTTTGCAATCGTCAATATAACGTTATTTTCTTCTTCCTAACAGACGAAAACTTTGAATTTCTACTGAAGCTCGCTGATGAATATCAAATGGAAGATGTCAAAAAACTCTGCACTGAATTTATCTCGTCAATTTTAAGGAAAACAAACTGTCTTCACCTCTTCCAAGTGGTCGATCGTTTCGGGCTCAACGACATGAAGTTAAAATGCGTAGAAGAAGCTAAATCATTGCCCATGTTCACCATAGAGAACGACACACATTATGCCGACATCAGTCCCGAGGTGAAGGTACAGATATGTACTGAAAGAATCAAAGCACTGGAGGAAGTTTTGTACCAGTATTACTCGACGTGCTTAGGACTTGTGAGAGATGTCTACCGACTCGTTGCCAAAAACGATGTACAATGTGATAACTACACAATGCATGCACAAGGATCGGGGTTGGCCTATAATAATAGGAAGACATTTGTTTTCGAATGCGACTTCTGCCAACGAAGACTTGAGGCCAATTGGCCAAGTGATAATCCTACAAGAACAATGAAAGAGCCTTTGAAGAAATTGCACTTGCTAGAAAGAAAGTACGAAGAAACTAACTTTGGTAAGCCTATTCGAGTCTCGGAGAAGTGTGGCCGCTCCCTTCAACAAAGGAAACACGTGCGCAAATAAAATGAAGAAGAACTAAAGAACAATAAGTAAGAGTACATACTTTGGTATTGTTTGAGCAGGTCACAAGCTACAGCCTTCCTTATTCATACACCAAACACATCAGTTGCTTAGCAACCTTACAAAGCAGTTCTCTAGTTACAACACAAAAAAGAAAGAAGATAAGAAAGGAAGGCGGCTAAGTCTG
Organism: Actinostola sp. cb2023; assembly: GCA_033675265.1. NCBI lineage: Eukaryota > Metazoa > Cnidaria > Anthozoa > Actiniaria > Actinostolidae > Actinostola > Actinostola sp. cb2023. The sequence continues at coordinate 49,555 of JAUJYZ010001549.1, read as the reverse complement.
CAGTGTGAAAACGTTAAATCGTTCAAAAACCTTTCAGTCTCTTTGTGGAAGTTCTCGACTCAACTGATCGAAGAACAACAAGAAGAAAAATTCATATTTTTTCTCGATCTCCCGCCTGATCCTACTCTCCCCAATCCTCACGCATCCATGATTACATGACGAGCCCCGACCCTAACATTTTTGTTTTGCAAAGCAAAAAATGCCTCGCAACATGATTATTTGTGGTGGATTAACACAGCGGGGTTGTGTACCCGATACATCGGTGTAGGCCAAGCTCATGCTGGGACGTGAATTACTAGTCGTAGATTTATATTTACTGATTTTAGAAAGATATGGCCAATAAGTGAATAAGATAAATTTTGTCTCTATTAAAATAATATTGATATTGATCAAACGTTCAATGCCCATAGAATATCGAGCGAGTCAGGCGTACCGCCACAAATCATTGCCGGTTTAGCAATACAAATGAAGTTGAGTTGTCAGCCTACCTTGCGATTAGTATTTTAGTCTGTGTTTCAAGTTCAATGCTTTACCCATAGAATATCAGGCGTGCCACCCGAACAATCTACCCTGCCTTCAGGTGCGCCACCCAAAAGCATTGGGATTTAGCAATATAAAGTTGAGTTATGTCAGTACTCTGCGATTAGTATTATAGTCTGTCTTCAAGTTCTTCAAGTTCAATGCTTTACCCATAGAATATCAGGCGTGCCGCCCGACTATCTACCCTGCCTTCAGGTGCGCCACCCAAAAGCATTGGAGTTTAGCAATATAAAGTTGAGTACTCTGCGATTTATAGTCACATTAGTCTGTGTCGGTTTCAGAACGTTTGCAGCATAAAATCCCGTATTTGTCTCAAAGTCAGACGAGCAATACCTGAATGTACTCGACGAATATCTTACCCACATTTCCAGGTGACATTTTCCATATATTAGACAACCCAACAGTGAAAATAAAGCTCACAAAGAATTATATTTTGATTCTAGCGCCAAAACTCGTCAATGACCCGCAATTGTTTATTATGTTGCCTCTAAGAATTGTCTGTGATTAATGTGTCAGTAGAACGAATCTTATTGGACCAAGACTAATTGGCTTTGCGAACTAGTAACCCTAGGCAAACACATCACAGCTATCCTGCTGGGACAAAAAGTTTGGGGTCGGGGCTCCTCATGTTTCAAGTTTCGCCTTACTGTTTTGTTTTGTCTAAAACGCAAAATTTTTCGAATTTGAATAAGGTATGAATATGAAAACCATACAAGAGCAATGAAGCGTTTCTTTAGGGAGACCCCTGTGGCGAGCGTAAAAAAGCGGCTGTATTCGCAGGCTAGATAAGTCCTTGTGGAGTGAACTTTCTCAACGATAGTACGATAGTACGAAATTACTCTCTAATCGTGAAACTTCTCAAAACCTCTGGCACCCAGGGTAATCCTTCCTCGACCGTAGTGTACATATCGCTGAGCTCTAATCAGATTATCTTCATAGCAACACGCATTTGCTGGACTTCCAGCAGAGAATTCCTACCTGACCAGGGTAAACTGCCATGCCGTCGAGAATCCAGCGGTGGTAAAGCTCGTCATGGAGTCCCGAACATGCTTGGCTCCCTCAAATTTGAATTGTAATCGACGTCATTTCCGGTATCGTGGACTGAACAGTTTTCTCTCATTGTACTAACTTCCAGTTTTTAACAAATTCTTACGGCACTAAAATGCACGCACGTATAGTTGTTCTTGTTTTGTCTAGCTTCTATGATTTAGTTGCATTAATAAAAGGTGATAAACAAAGAAAACTGAACAACCAGCCGTTTAACTGATACTTATAGCGGATATCGGCCCTTGCGATAATTCCTGGGGGAACTTTCCATTTGACTGGACAGACAGACCGATTTTATAACTGAACTCATCAGTTCGGTCTTGATGGGCACTGATCACTGATCTTAGCGAACTGATCGATCAGTCCAATGGAAAGCTCCTAGTCAGTGAAGGGTTGGCACGAGAAATGATTCTAAACCACTTCTGGACCGTTAGTTAGCAGCAAAGGAGTAAAGAAGAAAAAGGTACTTTATTTGTCATTTTTAAAATTTTACAAAAAACATTGTTTGGGCTCCCTGTGGATGGACCTTTTTATATAAATCATCTTAGCGAACTCACGATCAGTCCAATGGAAAGCCACTAGTCTGGTAGACAAAACAGTGAAGCTTTGCACGAGAAATGATTCTAAAAATTCTCTGGACCGAGAAGTTTTATTGTTTAGATTTGGGTTTCCTGTGGTGACTGACGTCACGTTACTTAGGCGACCGGGTCACGCGATTTGTGATTCCACGAAACGGGGAGTTTGCAGGTGTTGCGTGGCATTTTAAATTTTAATCCAACAAAAACTCAAAAAGAGTAATTTTGATGCTGATACGGCGAAAGTTATGGGCGACCGAAGTTGCTTCATTATTTCAACTTTTACTAATTAACTTTGGTGTGCTCTTTTCAAATATTATATTTTTGTTTTTGTTGGATTAAAATTTAAAATGTCACGCAAGACCTGCAAACTCCCCACTGAGCAACAAAGTGTTTCGAAAGGTTCTCAGTTCCAAAGCAGTTCTCACAAACAAAACCTACGTCTCACATCAGGTAAGTGACGCTATTTGATGAATGGAGGGTTTGGGACGACATTAATCTATAAACTATCAAAAACAAAGTGCTTTGTAGAATACATCAGCCCAGTTCTTGATTCATTTCCGCTTTAGTTCATGGATGACCATGGACGATGATGGGACGTGTCTGTACTCGATACGAAGAGACGAACAAGAGCAACATAATTCGGCAAAGCAAAGAGCTAGAATACTGCGCGCGCCGGCTTGGCAAACCTTGGAAAGTCATTTAAGAAATATAAAGCGTTTTCCGTGTTTGTATAGCCTGATGCAAACACGGGTAACAGCCAATCAGATTACAGAGATTTCTGAATGTATTTTATAATGGCAATACTCCAGTTTCGAGTTGTTTAGACACTGCTGTACTTCTTGACAAAAGACGCATTTGCTCAGCCTTATGCCGTGTTTACACTTGGACTAGACGCTCAATGAGCGTACACTCGGACATTTATGACAATGACAATGACAGTTGCGTGACTATAGGGAGACTATGTGTCAGTGAGGATAGATAAAGATCTCCGAATCGTCTGTCTTCAGTATACGTACGTATACTTCGAACGTCCAGTTGAGGTTGCATATTCATGCATATGGTCAGATGGTTCTGATAAAGTTTTTCGTTTGTTGTAATGAAGGCGCGTTTGTTTTTGTTATAAATGAAACGACATCTTTTAGAGTGGGCCACGAATCGGCGTATGCTTTTGAATGTGAAATGAGCGTGTTTAAAGCCCGTATTTTATCGGCCATAAAGATCCGAGCCGCCGGCTTCAGATATATTTTAATCAAGCTTGTTGACGTTGTTGCTGTACATGGTGTGTTTATGTATTGTACATAAAGGTTAATTGTTATGCGGACGTGACTGTAATGTGACCCCGAGCTCATATTACGCATTCTCTTGTAGTTAGCGTTCTCTGAACTGCGTACATATACTCGTACCTGTAATCGTTAATACCTCTAAAACTTCTCTAAAACTTCAATACAATATGCCAGATCGGTCACCAAGGAAGGCTAAATCGCTTTGTCCTGGATGCAAAGAGCCGAAGTCATCACACGCATTCGGAAAGCCCCATAAATCCTGCCCTGGGCCAGCCGGGAACACGGCCAGCAAAACAAAGCCGGCGAAAGATGAAATTGCGACACTCAAAGAAGAAATGAACGACATGATAGCAACTATCCAAGGCCTTGCCACTCTACTTCAAGGCCGCAAAACAAAAGAGGACGAATCTGCTGAACAGTTAACAATGAAAATGCCTTCAGAATCAATGAAACAAGATCTAAACGTCAATGACCTCCGAGCAATCAGGTCACTCGAGACCAAAGTTGATCATCAGATCGTTGAGCTGGGATTAGCAGGCACAGGCAAAGACAGCGACTCAGATACTGACAGCAATGATTCCACCCCGAGCGATTCAACTCAAGAAGACTCCGAGAACGATAACAGGAAGGGCCATAAACAACCACACAAGAAACACGAGACAAAACGCCAAGGTAAGAAGTTAAAAAGTGGTCTTGCCCGCAAAGCTTCTGACATAGTGTCAAAATACGTTCTATGGCCTCACGAGTATCTCTTGAACGCGCTGCCAAGCTCACAGGAACTCACGTACACAGATTTAACCTACGAGCAACTCATCGCTGGCGAACTCGACATAATCGTGTCTGGCCCCATAACTAAACACGAGCGTGACGGCCGTCTACGTCATTTAGCCGACTTGTCCAAGGATGCAACGGTGTACCCGTGGCCAACTGTCCGGAATTATCATAAGACCATCTTACAGCAGATCGAACGCGGCCAGCTACGGTGGAGCGACGATTTCGACGACTTGCACGCTCGATTCGTAAGGAAAATACCCCTCGTCGAGTCGCATGTTACTGCCACTCTTCAAAAGTCACGCAATCGCACTCGATATTGTGGAGCCTTTCAGTCGAACCACTGCGATAAAGAGAAAGACCACCTCGTCGACGGGATTGTCGAAAAACACATCTGCGGGCCATGCATGCGCATCAGAAACATCGAGACACAACACGCTGCGATTGATTGCCCACACAAACCTCGAGGTTCACGTAAGGAATCGACCAATTGACCACTACTTCACACTGAAAACTTAGACTGGACCTACGGACACATGGACACGCCCTCGTCCATGGACCCGCCCTCAATCGCGGACACGCCCTCCACCACGGACACGCCCTCCACCACGGACACGCCCTCAATCACGGACACGCCCTCAACCACGGACACGCCCTCAACCGCGGACACGCCCTCAACCACGGACACGCCCTCAACCGCGGACACGCCCTCAACCACGGACACGCCCTCACCCAAGGACACGCCCTCATCCACGGACACGCCCTCATCCACGGATACGTCACACAATACAGTCGTCGACCACACCACATCGCATCTGGGTACTTCACCTCGGTTTTCGTCAACGCACCTTCCTGTACAACAATCAGCCGCCCCATACATCGCACGACTTCACAAGCTTGTTCAGACTTCTCAGTCATATAATTACGCAGGCCTACGCATTCCAATAACGTCTCCACTCAAAATTCCCGCTTGGCGAACGAGACTCCACGACTATCACGACAAAATTGTTGCCGACTTCCTTGAGTTTGGATGGCCTGTGAGCTATCAATCTGACACACTACCAACGACATTTCTCAAAAATCATCCTTCGGCGGCGCGATTCAGCGATGCCGTTGACAAATACGTAACCAAGGAAGTCACTCTCGGGGCCACACTCGGGCCTTACAGCAGAAACCCTCTTCACCAGCCGCTCGCCACATCTCCCCTCTCCGCCGTACCAAAGAAAAACTCTTGTGACATGAGAATCGTGATGGATTTAAGTTTCCCACACTCGACATCAGTCAATGACGGCATACCTTCTGATCAATTTCTCGGCGAACCTTTCAAGCTCACATATCCTACAATTCGCACCTTGATGGATATCATCCGCGATCACGGCCAAGGCTGCTTACTGTATAAGCTCGATCTACGGAGAGCATACCGTCAGCTTCCTGTCGACCCACATGATTACCACTTACTCGGCTTTTGGTGGCGCGACTCATATTACGTCGATACGAGACTTCCATTCGGCCTTCGCTCAGCCCCTCAGGCCTGTCAACGTAGCACAAATGCCATAGTCTACATGCACACGAAGAACGGTCATCACGCGGTGAACTACCTCGATGACTTCTGCGGAGTAAGTCCCTCATCTCGGGCATTGACAGCGTTCAACTCTCTGCGTGACCTACTCGTAGAACTCGGTCTAGAAGAAGCCACAGAGAAAACCGTTTCACCCACAACCCATCTCACATTTATCGGACTTGACATTGATACCGTCGCTATGACCGTCGCAGTGCCACCCGAGAAGCACGCAGAAATCCGCTCAATCCTCATCACCTGGCAGGGACGACAGCGCGCTACTAGAAGACAACTACAATCCCTCATCGGAAAGCTAGCTTTTGCTGCCGCCTGTATCCCACCCGGTCGAATCTTCATGTCACGCCTATTAACCGCCCTTCGGTCAGTCAAAAGGCCACACCATCGCATCCGCCTCACAGCGGATTTCCGCATGGATTTACACTGGTGGCATACATTTAGTAGCCAATACAATGGAATCTCCCTGATCCTTGAACACTCAACCCCTAAAGCAGATGAGACCGTCGCATCAGACGCGTGCCTGACAGGGTGTGGTGCCTTGTACAACAACGAATATTTTCACAGAACATTCCCGCGACATCTTCTTTCAGACTCAAACTTGCACATCCACCATCTGGAACTGCTCACCGTAGTGGTTGCCTGTCGTACATGGGGGCCCCAGTGGCAACGCAAACGCATTATCATTAACTGTGACAACGCGGCCTCAGTTCACGCAATCAACGGCACACGAAGTAAGGATACCTTCTTATATACTTGCGTGCGCGAGCTGTGGTTCCTGTCATCTCAACATCACTTCGAAATCAAAGCCGTCCACATCGCAGGAATAGAGAACCGACTCCCCGATCTCTTGTCTCGGTGGCACCTGGGCTCGCATTACGGTGTCAACTTCCATAAGACCACAGCGGGCAAGCACCTTCAAGAGATACTCATTGAGGATAGAGCATTTGATTTTCACTCACCATATTGACTATTCCTTTCTACTTACAGTTACACCACCAGCTCTCGAGCGCTTGGACAAAGACTCTCGTTGCTCGATGCGAGCAGCATTTCGACCCGGCACAGAGGCTAACCTCCGCACACAACTACGCTCCTATCTTCTATTTTGCAACTACTTCAAACTGACCCCATTTCCAGCATCACCATATGTTCTTAGGTGCTTCATCCAACTTCTGTCTCGAACATTCAAGAGCCATCAATCCATCCGGAACTACGTCAGCGGAATCAAAACGTTTCATTCGTTACTTGGCCATAAAACATGTGCCTTCACGTCAATAGACGTACTCCTCACTATGCGCGGCATAGCAAAACTTTCTACTCACCATCCTCGCCAGAAGCTGCCAGTCACCCCTGATATGTTGCTCAACATGCACAAACACCTGGACCTCGATGATTCTCTCGACACCACAGTCTACGCAGCCATTTTGATCATGTTTTTTGCATTCCTCCGTCGATCAAACATTACCCCACGCTCCACAAATTGCCTAGCTTACACAAGTGTAAACTAATTGAGGACACCTATCTACCTAAAATCTACACCCATACCCAAACCCAAAGCCCCACCTAATTTCCCCAACCCCTCCCCCTTATTTAAAATCTATCTGGCGTAAAATATTAAAATTTAAAATGTATCCTAACTAAAAATATATATTTTATATTAAACTATATAAACTTGAGCGCTCAAGTGGCATTAGCCTCAATCCAGAGAATAAACCCGTGGAATTAAAACATGATTCTATTGTCCTATGTCAACATTTTCGTTGGTATTTGTGAATAATTTACGCTGAATTGAGGCTAAGGCAGAGCAAATGCGTCTTTTGTCAAGGTGCGTAAACAACTCGAAACTGGAGTATTGAAACCTTGGAAATGTTCACGAATTTCCAAGGTTCGAAGAGCATGCGTTTTCCAAGTGGAACAGTGAGATATGTTCTGTATTATGGTGATGATTAGACCAACGACAAACAAAAATAATGCTGGTATAGTTGTAACTGAAAGAACACAGGAACGAGGCGGACTGACTTCCGGCCTTTATTTCATTCTCGTACCCAGAGCCCTCTCGTCATTGGGTTTGTCGCGGGCGACTCTGGGAACGAACGGAAATACTAATAAACGTTACTGCTTCATGCTCTATTTACTGTTTTGTAGGTGAATCATCAGTCAAAGCTCTATCTGTTTTCTGAAGAACCTGCTGCCAAAATACTTAAATCTGATGAAGAATCAGCTGAGTCTGATTCACATGAATCAGATGAGCCTAGTGGTGCCTTTTCGTCCCCTTGGCACTTTAGCGATGTGGTGCTCATCGTTGAGGGACGAAGATTCCATGTACACAAGAGCACATTATCAATTTCGTCCCCTGTGTTTGAAGCTATGTTCACTTCTGAGTTTTTAGAGAAAACAGCGTTGGAAATCCCGTTACCAGGGAAACGTGCTGACGAGGTCGAGACACTTCTTCGTCTAATTTACTTCAAGGAAAAAGAACATGTTACACGTGAGTATTATGGGATGCAACTTCAATGAACCCATTATGCCTGACCTGCTCTCGGCTCGATTCTCTCTCGTTAAGCGCTTCCGCTTCTTGAGCCTTACCCGATCACTCCCTTTGTTTAATTTGATTGCTTGTTTGCTTGCTTCAGCTTGTTTGGTTCGCTTCCTTCCTTGCTTGTTTGTTTGTTTGCTTGTTCATTGCTTGCTTGCATGCTTCCTTCTTTGTTTACTTGCTCAAAGGGAGAGCACTTTGTAATTAATTTTTTAATTTTAGTGATTTCGATTCCGTGTCTAAATAAAGTTCATTCATTCATTCATTCATTCACTTGCATGCTTCCTTCCTTTGTTGTTTGCTTGCTCACCTCCTTACTTGCATTTGCAACTAGCTTCCTTGCTTCCTTGTTTACTCTTGTCAGTCTTTATGTCAGTTAGATATTTGTCAGAGTTCCTGATTTGATGAAACTGAAACATTTCTTTACTCTCACCCTCTCACAGGCAAAAACTTCGAGTTCCTGTTAACACTTGCCGATGAATACCAAATGGAAGAAGTAAAGAAACTTTGCGCCCACTGTTCATGACATCAATTTTTAGTACAAACAACTGTCTTGAACTCTGTCGAGTCGCCGATCGCTTTGGTCTCAAAGATGTGATATCAAAATGCGTAGAAGAAGCTAAGTCGTTGAGCATGTCCACCATAGAGAGCGACACACATTATGCCGACATCAGTCCCGAGGTGAAGGTACAGATATGTACTGAAAGAATCAAAGCACTGGAGAAAGTTTTGTACCAGTATTACTCGACGTGCTTAGGACTTGTGAGAGATGTCTATCCAATCGTTGCTAAGACGCTTAATAATGTATGCGACAATTACCAAATGCATCCAAAACCAAAGCGCACTGAACCCACTACAGATACTCAACCCAGAAGATCTGAAGCTGGTCTCTTTGGGCCCCCTGAACCACTCAACCCAGAAGATCTGAAGGTGGCTTTTAAAATCTTTAAGCGCACTGAACCCACTACAGATACTCAATCCGGAGGATTGAATATCTTTGGCCGCGGCATTGTACTCAATCAACCCATAAGATCTGAAAGTGGCTTGGGCTTTGACTTTGGCGGATTGCCGCTGACTAAGTTGGTTATATTTAAGTTTTCTTGCAGCAGCTGCGTTCGAAGACTTGAGCATGATTGGCCAAAAGAAGATCTAACAGGAGTTATGAACTCACCTTTGAAGACGTTGCGTTTATTAGAAAGTCAGTTTGATGCCATTAACAAATCCATTCCTTTTAAGTTGGCGAGTAGCGGTGTACCGTAGCCTCGGCCGAAAACTCAGAAACGGCGATAAAGAATGTACAGAATGTGATAACTACACAATGCATACCAAGCCATTTGCACTGTCAATTGACTTTGTTTTCGAATGCAACTGCTGCAAACGAAGACTTGAGGACAATTGGCCGGGAAATGGTGCTACAAGAGCCATGAAAGAGCCTTTGAAGAACTTGTACTTGCTAGAAAGAAAGTACGAAGAAACTAACTTTATTGTTGAAGACTCTTCTAGTCCCGGGGATGTTCTCCCTTCCATTTAGATCTAAATAGACGTCATTTCCGGTCTCGTGAAATGGGTAACTGAACATTTTTCTTGCTGCACTAGATAGATAGACACCTTTATTTAAACACAAATAAAACAGCAGGGTAGTCCAGTCAGTGGCTAGTAGCCTCTGATATCAAAAGAAGCCCTGCGACACATATACAATATACCGGATAAATAGATAAACTGAAACAACTAGTTGAGTTAGTTGTAGTTTCAAGAAATTCTTATCAGCACTGAAATGCTAAGGAGTGTGGACTCATTATTGTTCATATTTTAACTGGTATAATAGTATGTTTAAATATTTTTTATAGCACTTGTATTGTATTCTATAGTTGTTACAGTTAATCAGTAAAATGTTAAAAAGAAATAAATCGACGCACGTATTTTAACGTATTTTACAACGTATTTTACAACGTATTTTACAACGTATTTTACAACGTATTTTACAACGTATTTTATTTTACAACGTATTTTACAACGTATTTTACAACGTATTTTACAACGTATTTTACAACGTATTTTACAACGTATTTTACACAACGTATTTTACAACGTATTTTACAACGTATTTTACAAGAACAAAGGAAACACGTGCGCAAATAAAATGAAGAAGAACTAAAGAACAATAAGTAAGAGTACATACTTTGGTATTGTTTGAGCAGGTCACAAGCTACAGCCTTCGTTATTCATACACAAACCTTACAAAGAAGATAAGAAAGGAAGAAGTCTGCATCGAGTCTCCGGGGACGAGATTGCATCTGAGTACACAGGTAACCCAACACGAAACACAGCAAACCCAAGATTAGTGTCGCAAAAACGATATTTTACGAACTCGAAGAGTAGTAGTCTCCCTCGCAGCCGTGTTTAGTGTCGTCCTGCGTGGCTGCGAGGGAGACTAGAAGAGTAGTGGCTATTGTATATATAGTTTTTTCCGTTCTATTTTGTTCTCTAGCTTCTATGATTTATTTGTATTAATAAAAAGTGCTAAACAAAGAAAACCGAACGGCCAGTTGTTTAATCATACATAGCGACACCCCAACGTAACGTTTTATTTTGCGATGATAGTAGTTCCTGGTGGATGGATGGATGGGCCACAGGGAGCCCAAGCAATTTTTTGTGACCGAGAAGTTTTATTGTTTAGATATGGGTTTCCTGTGGTGACTGACGTCACGCTACTTAGGCGACCGGGTTCCAGCTTGATTCTGTTGTTGTTGTTGGTGGCGGACATGGATTTGGGCAGGCCCAAGGCTGACGTAGGCCCACCAACATGGATTTGGGCAGGCCCGGGGCTGACGCAGGCCCGTGTACATGGATTTGGGCAGGCCCGGGGCTGACGCAGGCCCGTGTACATGGATTTGGGCAGGCCCGGGGCTGACGCAGGCCAACGAAACTGAGCAACAAACTGTTTCGAAAGGTTCTCAGTTCCAGAGTAGTTCTTACAATCAAAACCTACGTCTCACATCAGGTAAGTGACGCTAGTTGATGAATGGAGGACTTGGGACGACATTAATCTATAAACTATCAAAAACAAAGTGCTTTGTATCGAACCCAATCGTTCGATTGTTTTTGATTGGGTTCGGCAATCGAACATAATCGAATTCTCCCAAAGATTTTGCCAATCGAACGTTCGATTATTGAACATCTTTGTATCTTGTACACATGTGATGTACACTGTCGCCTGTAACGCCTTCCAAACTAATTGCCAATCGAACGTTCGATTATTGAACATCTTTGTATCTTGTACACATGTGATGTACACTGTCGCCTGTAACGCCTTCCAAACTAATTGCCAATCGAACGTTCGATTTATTGAACATCTTTGTATCTTGTACACATGTGATGTACACTGTCGCCTGTGTTACGATCAAACTATACCGAAGATCTTGATTCATTTCCGCTTTAGTTCATGAATAACCATGGCTGATGATGGGACGTGTCTGTACTCGATACGAAGCGACGAGCAAGAGCAACATTTCGGCAAACCAAAGAGCTAGAATACTGCGCGCGCCGGCTTGGCAAACCTTGGAAACTCATTTAAGAAATATAAAACTTTTTCCGTGTTTACATAGCCTGATGGAAACACGAGGGACCCACGAGTGTTTGCATCAGGCTATGCAAACTCGGAAACTCGGAAAAACGTTTTAAATTTCTTTTATGAAATAAATACAGGCGTAATTGCATAGCCTGATGCAAACACGGGTAACAGCCAATCAGATCGCAGAGATTTCTGAACGAATTTTCAATGTTCGAAGATCGAGCGTTTTCCAAGTGGAAGAGTGAGATATGTTCTGTATTATGGTGATGATTAGACCAACGACAAACAAAAAAATAACACTGGTACAGTTGTAACTGAAAGAACACAGGAACGAGGCTGACTGACTTCCGGCCTTGATTTCATTCTCGTACCCAGAGCCCTCTCATCATTGGGTTTGTCGCGGACGACTCTGGGAACGAACAGAAATACTTTGCAATTGTGCGCGTGCAAGGAATAATAAACGTTACTGCTTCATACTCTATTTACTGTTTTGTAGGTGAATCATCAGTCAAAGCTCTATTCAAAAGAGAAACGCTGACACTACAACAAGATGTCTTCCATTACTTCTGAAGAACCTGCTGCCAAAATACTTAAAACTGATGAAGGGTCATCAGAGTCTGATTCACATGAATCAGATGAGCCTAGTGGTGCCTTTTCGTCCCCTTGGCACTTTAGCGATGTAGTGCTCATCGTTGAGGGACGAAGATTCTATGCCCACAAGTGCATCTTGTCAATTTCGTCCCCTGTGTTTGAAGCTATGTTCACTTCTGATTTTAAAGAGAAACTGACAGCGTTGGAAATCCCGTTGCCAGGGAAACGTGCTGGCGAGGTCGAGGTGCTTCTTAATCTGATTTGTTTCAAGAACAAACAAAGTGTCACGCGTAAGTAATGAGATTCTCTTTCACTTTTATTTGCTCTTTCACTCCATGCCCTTTGTGTCCCTCTCATCTCTGGGAAACATTCCGATTTCCTCCTCTAAATTCCCGTTATTTTTCGCCTTCCCTGAAGTCTTCCCTTCCTCCTCAGATTCCTCCTTTCTGTTCCCATCACCCCTCCTTTCCTCCTGTTTTCCTCCTGTTTTCTATTATTTCATTTTCCTTCTCTCCTATTCAATTTCTCGATATTTGTCTCGGTTATGTAAGACATAAATACCGAGAACGGAGGCAATAAGCCATATAAGCTTATTGCCGACGTTCGAGGTATTTATCTGACTTAGTTTAAATTTGACAAGGTTTTCGCACGAAGCAATCTGAGGCATTTTCTGGTATTTTTTGGAGTGTTATTTAGCATGAATACTATATGAATAGCATGAAGAATAGCATTTCAGTGCTCATAATGAATTCACCGGGATGTATTCATATCAGGGGCGGATCCAGGGGGAGGGTTCTGGGGGTTGCAACCCCCCCTATGGAATTTTTTTAATACCGCTTGTATAGATATGTCTGTCCGTAGGTCTCTCTTGCACTTTCAGCTCTCTCCCTCGTAAGAATAATATAATTCATTCATACTGTTTACACGACCGTTCGACTTCGAGGCCGGTTTGACTGATAACAGAAAGAACCTGCCGTTTTTAGCGTCAAAAACGTATGTGAAGCGTCCAATAAACTCAAAATTTTACTGAAAAATGAGTTTTGTTGTGTTAATAAAACAACTCCAGATCTCTAAAAATTGCATTTTAGAGCTTGTAGATTTCAAAATTTTCTGGGGGGGGCATGCCCCCACGCCCCCTAGTGGTTCGCGGCTTTGCCGCTCACACAACACAACGGCCGCAACACAACCCCCTGTTTGACAAAAACTTGGATCCGCCCCTGCATATACAACCCAGGGCTGTATATGGATACATCCCGGTGAATTTATAATCTGATGAGCAATTCAATTCAATTCTATTGTTCAACCGGTCAATACCGGAGATAAAGCCCTATGAATAACAAAGAAAACCGTGTCAAATTTAAACTAATTTCTGATATTGTCTTCAATAAAGTTATTTGTTATATTGTCTTGTAAGTTGGTGTCATTGTATCAAATTATTTTACGATTCTTCAAGCAAATGATTTTATTTCTCCAAGCTAGATTTCGGGCTAAGCGCCCCTGATCTTCAGGGATTGTTACACAATCAGTTTGCAATCGTCAATATAACGATTGTAATCGACGTCATTTCCGGTATCGTGGACTGAAACAGGTTTCTCTCATTGCACTAACTTCCAGTTTTCAACAAATTCTTTCCAGCACTAAAATGTTGGCTCATTGTTGTTTCATATTATAAAATTGCACGCACGTATAGTTGTTGTTGTTTTGTCTAGCTTCTATGATTTTAGTTGTTTAACTGACAGTATAGCGGAATATCGTCCATTGCGAATAATTCCTGGGGGAACTTTCCATTTGACTGACAGACCGATTTTATTAACTGAACGCATCAGTTCGGTCTTGATGGGCGGCTGATCACTGATCTTAGCGGTGCTGAACTGATCGATCAGTCCAATGGAAAGCTCCTAGTACAGTGAAGGGTTGGCACGAGAAATGATTCTAAAACCACCTCTGACGACCGTTAGTTAGTAGCAAAGGAGTAAAGAAGAAAAAAGGTACTTTATTTGGTCATTTTTAAAATTTGACAAAAAAAAACAAATTGCTTAGGCTCCCTGTGGATGACCTTTTTTTAATATAAATCATCTTAGCGAACTCACGATTCAGTCCATTGGGAAAGCCACTAGTCTGGTGGACAAAGCAGTGAAGGCCTTTTGCACGAGAAATGATTCTAAAATCGCACCTCTGGACCGAGAAGTTTTATTGTTTAGATTTTGGTTTCCTGTGGTGTCTGACGTCACATCACGCGATTGTGAATCCACGAAACTGACATACAAAGTGTTTCGAAAGGTTCTCAGTTCTAAAGCAGTTCTTAACAAACAAAACCTACGTCTCACATCAGGTAAGGTGACGCTATTTGATGAATGGAGGGCTTGCGACGATCCATGAATCGACATTAATTTATCAACTATCAAAAACAAAGTGCTTTGTATCCAATCGAACCCAATTCTTTGTATCTTGTACACATGCGATTGTTTTTTTGATTGGGTGAAATCGGCAATCGAACATAAATCGAATTCTTGCCTGTAAAAATTTTCGTGCCAATCGAACGTTCGATTATTGAACATCTTTGTATCACATCGTGATGTCTGCCTACACTATGTGATGTTATTGAACACTTTGTCGCCTGTACGCCTTCCAAACTAATTGCCAATCGAACGTTCGATTATTGAACATCTTTGTATCTTGTACACATGTGATGTACACTGTCGCCTGTAACGCCTTCCAAACTAATTGCCAATCGAACGTTCGATTATTGAACATCTTTGTATCTTGTACACATGTGATGTACACTGTCGCCTGTAACGCCTTCCAAACTAATTGCCAATCGAACGTTCGATTATTGAACATCTTTGTATCTTGTACACATGTGATGTACACTGTCGCCTGTAACGCCTTCCAAACTAATTGCCAATCGAACGTTCGATTATTGAACATCTTTGTATCTTGTACACATGTGATGTACACTGTCGCCTGTAACGCCTTCCAAACTAATTGCCAATCGAACGTTCGATTATTGAACATCTTTGTATCTTGTACACATGTGATGTACACTGTCGCCTGTGTTACGATCAAAACTAATTGCCCAATCGAACGTTTCGATTATTTGAACATGTTTGTATCTTGTACACATGTGATGTACACTGTCGCCTGTAACGCCTTCCAAACTAATTGCCAATCGAACGTTCGATTATTTGAACATCTTTGTATCTTGTACACATGTGATGTACACTGTCGCCTGTGTTACGATCAAACTATACCGAAGATCTTGATTCATTTCCGCTTTAGTTCGTGGATGACCATGGCTGATGATGGGACGTGTCTGTACTCGATACGAAGCGACGAGCAAGAGCAACATTTCGGCAAAGCAAAGAGCTAGAATACTGCGCGCGC
Source organism: Actinostola sp. cb2023 (assembly GCA_033675265.1). NCBI lineage: Eukaryota > Metazoa > Cnidaria > Anthozoa > Actiniaria > Actinostolidae > Actinostola > Actinostola sp. cb2023. The sequence goes on along the minus strand of JAUJYZ010001549.1, from coordinate 33,681 downwards.
CGGCTTGGCAAACCTTAGTAAAGTCATTTAAGAAATATAAAACGTTTTCCGTGTTTACATATCCTGATGGAAACACGAGGGACCCCCCGAGTGTTTGTATCAGGCTATTGCAAACTCGGAAAAACGTTTTATATTTATTTTATGAAATATAAAAATACAGGCCGGAGTAATGTCATTACCGTGTTTGCATACCGTGATGCGGCAAACATGACCGGGTAACAGCAGGAAGCCCCATATAAAGTAGGAGCATCCATGCTGCATATTGGGTCTATATATTCACAATATATTCACGGTGTTTGAACAAGTTTGGCTATTTTTAGAACACGACCTATTTTAATGCTACATGGGCTCCTGGTAACAGCCAATCAGATCGCAGAGATTTCTGAATGTATTTTTATAATGGCAATTGAAACCTTGGAAATGTTTCCAAGGTTCGAAGAGCGAGTGTTTTCCAAGTGCCGATAGTGAGATATGATCTGGATTAGACCAACGACAAGCAAAAATAATGCTGGTATAGTTGTAACTGAAAGAACACAGGAACGAGGCGGACTGACTTCCGGCCTTGATTCCATTCTCGTACCCAGAGCCCTCTATCTCATGATACAATCATCAAGAGTTCCAGACTTCTGGTAGGCGCGCAATGCATTGTGAGATTATTACAAAGGTGAGCACCAAAGTGAGCACTAAAGTGAGCAAAAACATAGCTTGGGCTCCCTGTGTCTAGAATTAACGACGCAAGGAATAATAAACGTTACTGCTTCATGCTCTATTTACTGGTTTGTAGGTGAATCATCAGTCAAAGCTCTATTCAAAAGAGAAACGCTGACACTACAACAACATGGCTACTGTGTCTTCTGAAGAACCTGCTGCCAAAATACCTAAAACTGATGAAGAATCATCTGAATCTGATTCACATGAATCACATGAGCCTAGTGGTGCCTTTTCGTCGCCTTGGCACTTGAGCGATGCAGTACTCATTGTTGAGGAACGAAGATTCCATGTACACAAGAGCACCCTATCAATGTGGTCTCCTGTGTTTGAAGCTATGTTCACTTCTGATTTTAAAGAGAAAACAGCGTTGGAAATCCCGTTGCCAGGGAAACGTGCTGACGAGGTCGAGGTGCTTCTTAATCTGATTTGTTTCAAGAACAAACAAAGTGTCACGCGTAAGTAATGAGAGAAAATGGTATTGGAATTCTAGATTCTCTTTCACTTTTATTTGCTCTTTCCCTCCATGCCCTTTGTGTCCCTCTCATCTCTGGGAAACATTCCGATTTCCTCCTCTAAATTCCCGTTATTTTTCGCCTTCCCTGAAGTCTTCCCTTCCTCAGATGCCTCCTTTCTGTTTCCATCACCCCTCCTTTCCTCCTGTTTTCTATTATTTCATTTTCCTTCTCTCCTATTCAATTTCTCGATATTTGTCTTGGTTATTTTCTTATGTTATCTTGTAAGTTGGTGTCATTGTATCAAATTATTTTACGATTCTTCAAGCAAATGATTTTATTTCTCCAAGCTTTCGGGCTAAGCGCCCATCTTCAGGGATTGTTACACAATGTTTGCAGTCGTCAATATAACGTTATGTTCTTCTTCCTAACAGACGAAAACTTTGAATTTCTACTGAAGCTCGCTGATGAATATCAAATGGAAGAAGTAAAAAACCTATGCACTGAATTCATCTCGTCAATTTTACGGAAGACAAACTGTCTTCATCTCTTCCAAGTGGTCGATCGTTTCGGGCTCAACGACATGAAGTTAGAATGCGTAAAAGAAGCTAAATCATTGCCCATGTCTACCATAGAGAACGACACACATTATGCTGACATCAGTCCCGAGGTGAAGGTACAGATATGTACTGAAAGAATCAAAGCACTGGAGAAAGTTTTGGACCAGTATTCCTCGACGTGCTTCGATCTTGTGAGAGATGTCTATCGACTCGTTGCCAAAAACGACGTAGAATGTGATAACTACACAATGCATCCACAAGGATCACGGTCGGGCTATAATAGGAAGACATTTGTTTTTCGAATGCGACTTCTGCCAACGAAGACTTGAGGCCAATTGGCCAAGTGATAATCATACAAGAGCAATGAAAGAACCTTTGAAGAAATTGCACTTGCTAGAAAGAAAGTACGAAGAAACTAACTTTGGTAAGCCTATTCGAGTCCCGAACATCTTTGGCCCCGGCTTCAATTTTCATTTTTAATCGACGTCATTTCCGGTATCGTGAACTGAACAGTTTTCTCTCATTGTACTAACTTCCTGTTTTCAACAAATTCTTTCCAGCACTAAAATGTTGGCTCATTGTTGTTCATATTATAAAATGCACGCACGTATAGTTGTTGTTGTTTTGTCTAGCTTCTATGATTTATTTGCATTAATAAAAGGTGATAAACAAAGAAAATTCCAGGGGGAACTTTCCATTTGTCTGACAGACCGATTTTATTAACTGAACGGATCAGTTCGGTCTTCAGATGGGCACTGATCACTGATCTTAGCGAACTGATCGATCAGTCCAATGGAAAGCTCCTAGTCAGTGAAGGGTTTGCACGAGAAATGATTTCTAAACCACCTCTGGACCGTTAGTTAGCAGCAAAGGAGTAAAGAAGAAAAAGGTACTTTATTTGTCATTTTTAAAATTTTACAAAAAAAAATTGCTTGGGCTCCCTGTGGATGGACCTTTTTATATAAATCATCTTAGCGAACTCACGATCAGTCCAATGGAAAGCCCCTAGTCTGGTGGATAAAGCAGTGAAGGGTTTGCACGAGAAATGATTCTAAAAATTCTCTTGACCGAGAAGTTTCAATGTTTAGATTTGGGTTTCCTGTGGTGACTGACGTCACGTTACTTAGGCGACCGGGTCACGCGATTGTGATTCCACGAAACTGAGCAACAAAGTGTTTCGAAAGGTTCTCAGTTCCAAAGCAGTTCTTACAATCAAAACCTACGTCTCACATCAGGTAAGTGGCGCTATTTGATGAATGGAGGGCTTGAGACGACATTAATCTATAAACTATCAAAAACAAAATGCTTTGTCGAATACATCAGCCCAGTTCTTGATTCATTTCCGCTTTAGTTCATGGATGACCATGGATGATGGGACGTGTCTGTACTCGATACGAAGCGACGAGCAAGAGCAACATTTCGGCAAAGCAAAGAGCTAGAATACTGCGCGCGCCGGCTTGGCAAACCTTGGAAAGTCATTTAAGAAATATAAAACGTTTTCCGTGTTTACATAGCCTGATGCAAACACGAGGGACCCACGAGTGTTTGCATCAGGCTATGCAAATTCGGAAAAACGTTTTATATTTCTTTTATGGAATAAATACAGGCGTAATCGCATAGCCTGATGCAAACACGGGTAACAGCCAATCAGATCAGAGAGATTTCTGAATGTATTTTATAATGGCAATTGGAAATGTTCACGAATTTCCAAGGTTCGAATAGCGAGCGTGTTCCAAGTGAAATAGTGAGATATGTTCTGTATTATGGTGATAATTAGACCAACGACAAACAAAAATAATACTGGTATACTGCAAGAAAGAACACAGGAACGAGGCGGACTGACTTCCGGCCTTGATTTCATTCTCGTACCCAGAGCCCTCTCGTCATTGGGTTTGTCGCGGACGACTCTGGGAACGAACGGAAATACATTGCAATTGTGCGCGTGCAAGGAATAATAAACGTTACTGCTTCATGCTCTATTTACTGTTTTGTAGGTGAATCATCAGTCAAAGCTCTATTGAAAAGAGAAACGCTGACACTACAACAAGATGGCTACCATTTCTTCTGAAGAACCTGCTGCCAAAATACCTAAATCTGATGAGGAATCAGCTGAGTCTGATTCACATGAATTAGATGAGCCTAGTGGTGCCTTTTCGTCCCCTTGGCACTTTAGCGATGTGGTGCTCATCGTTGAGGGACAAAGATTCCATGTACACAAGAGCACCTTATCAATGTCGTCCCCTGTGTTTGAAGCTATGTTCACTTCTGAGTTTGTAGAGAAAACAGCGTTGGAAATCCCGTTACCAGGGAAACGTGCTGACGAAGTTGAGACGCTTCTTTGTCTAATTTACTTCAAGAAAAAAGAACATGTTACACGTGAGTATTATGGGATGCAACTTCAATGAACCCATTACATGCCTGACCTGCTTTGGGCTCGATTCTCTCTCGTTAAGCTGGTTAAGCGCTTCTTCCGCTTCTTGAGCCTTCCTCGATCACTCCCTTTGTTTAATTTGCTTGCTTGCTTGTTTCCTTGCTTGCTTGTTTCCTTGCTTGTTTGCTTGCATGCTTGCTTCCCTGCTTGCTTGTTTCCTTGCTTGTTTGCTTGCATGCTTGCTTCCTTGCTTCCTTCCCTTCAGTGCTTGCTTGCTTGCTTGCTTCCTTGTTTGCTTGCTTGTTTGCTTCCGTCCTTGCTTGTTTGCTTCCTTCCTTGTTTGCTTGCATGCTTGCTTGCTTGCTTCCTTGTTTGCTTCCTTCCTTTCAGTGCTTGTTTGCTTGCTTGCTTGCTTCCTTTGCGCTTGTTTGCTTCCGTCCTTGCTTGCTTGCTTCCTTGTTTGCTTGAATGCTTGCTTGCTTCCCTTGCTTGCTTCCTTGCTTCCCTTGCTTGCATGCTTGCTTGTCTGCTTGCTTGCTTGCTTCCTTGCTTGTTTGCTTGCTTCCTTGTTTGCTTGCTCGCTTCCTTGTATTTATGTTTGCTTCCTTGCTTCCTTGCTTGTTTCCTTGCTTGCTTGCTTGCTTGCATGCTTGTTTGCTTCCTTGCTTGCTTGCGAGTTGCTTCCGTGCTTCCTTGTTTACTCTGACTTGTCAGTCTTTATGTCATTTAGATATTTGTCAGAGTTCCTGATTTGGTGAAACTGAAACATTTCTTTACTGTCACCCTCTCACAGGCAAAAACTTCAAGTTCCTGCTTACACTTGCCGATGAATACCAAATGGGGGAGGTAAAGGAACTTTGCGCCCAGTTCATGACATCAATTTTTAGTACAAACAACTGTCTTGAACTCTGTCGAGTCGCGGATCGCTTTGGTCTCACAGATGTGATATCAGAATGCGTAGAAGAAGCTAAGTCGTTGACCATGTCCACCATAGAGAACGACACACATTATGGCGACATCAGTCCTGAGGTGAAGGTACAGATATGTACTGAAAGAATCAAAGCACTGGAGGAAGTTTTGAACCAGTATTCCTCGACGTGCATAGGACTTGTGAGAGATGTCTATCCAATCGTTGCCAAGACGCTTAATGGCGTATGTGACAATTACCAAATGCATCCACAACCAAAGCGCACTGAACCCACTGCAGATACTCAACCCAGAAGATCTGAAGGTCTCGACTTTGCCTGTGGCTCGCCGCGGACTGCCGACACTAGCTCGGATAAGTCGAGGAAGAAATTTAAGTTTTCTTGCAGCTGCTGCGTTCGAAGACTTGAGCATGATTGGCCAAAAGAAGATCTAACAGGAGTTATGAATTCACCTTTGAAGACGTTGCGTTTATTAGAAAGTCAGTTTGATGCCATTAACTGAATCCAGTCACCGTTTTGGGTTTGGGTACGCCACAACCTAAGACCTGTCATTATTAATGTAGGGGGGGGGGGGGGGGGGGGGAGAAAATCATATGGGGGGTCAGGTGATTTTTTAAATAGGACAGGGGATGGGTCATGATTAAAATAACTATCAGAAAGGGGGGGGGGGGGGGGGTTATTGAGTTTTCCTTGAAACAAAGCCACTGAGGAACAAACAAGTTTATTAGAATGATTAATTGATTCTAAAAGAGAATAACACAGGCCACTGGCATAATAAAACCAGAGTAAAAGTAATTAAACAGATCCATGGCCTAATTATAGAATTATTGGAAACACTATGGAAAGATCTAGATTGATATTTTAACATTTTGCTTCATCATATACTGCATACTTTCACATCTTACATCAGTTCAAGTCTTTCCATAGTGTTTCCAATCAGCTCATATGAATCAAGTGCAAAGCACCCTTGTTTAACTAGTAAGAATATAATGAGCCACCTACTCCCCAAACCATTCTCGTCCCCAGACCCTTCTAAGCTTTCTAACGAAAAATCCATTCTCGTACCCAGAGCCCGCTCGTCATTTGGTTTTGTCGCTGGCTCTGGGAAACCCTGTTGCTCGGTCGTCAAATTTTGACGACCAAGTCGTCAGAGCGCATGCTCATACTAAAGACCGCTGAGAGCGGGTACTGTGGAGTCTACTGGCTACGTAGTATTTACGTTGGTTTGAATATTCAAACTAACAAGTACACAAGTTTGTACATTTATCTTCGTGTAGCCGTTTAAAATCCCTTCGACGTTCATCACCGGTTCTTCTCTGGCTCTGTTGCGGTAAAGGCTGGACGATAAATACATGTTCTAATATAATCTTGCATGTGAACCTTCCTGTCTTCCGCTTTGTTATTGTTTCTCTTGAATTATAAAAATATTCCTTTGAATACTCAAAGCGAGTACGATCGATTGTGTCTGTAGCCGTTACTTTACTTTTATAATTTATGTATTGTTAGATCTCCCTTTACGAATTCAGATCAATTTATGTCTACACAGTCACTCTCATTTCCATAGCTTTATAATTCAATAACGGAATACCATTGTATGAAAATACAACCGTCGCTGTCATTCCTTTCGTTCGCCTTGCAAGTTTGAATCTTTGTTGATCTCATGAACCAATCAAATTAGCCATTTCAAAAACGAGTGGAGGACTGGGAACGAGTTTTTAGAATTAATCTAATTAAAAAATGAATCCCATCACAAGAAAGAGCATATCTAAGTAAGTTTACAAAGTTATGTTAGGTTTAGTTAGATATTGAACCAGTAACAGCTTTTCAAACATCGCAAAATTTACAAAGAAATGTATGTTTACCAGGGACAAGTGTCCCCCGTAACCATACATTTCTTTGTAATTTTTGCAGTTTTTAAATGTCTGCAGTTCAGTTGCTACTTGTCCAAACCCTATCAAACTCCTGAAACTTACTAATTCTGATATGCTCTTTCTTGTGATGGGGTTCATTTCTTAATTAGATTAATTCTTAAAACTCGTTCCCAGTCCTCCACTCGTTTTTGAAATGGCTAATACGATCAGTCATTGTTGATTTCATCAGCCAATGAAATTCGCTAAAATTTCAGGGATTCCCAGAGCCAGCGACAAACCAAATGACGAGCGGGCTCTGGGTACGAGAATGACGAAAAATCGATTTTTCGTTAGAAAGCTGAGAAGGGTCTGGGGACGAGAATGCTCCCCAAACAACATCCAGAAGTGGGCGCACGACACTGGTCAAGACGATATGAAGAGGTTGTCCACTTTTAGGTACAGGGAGGGGGGGGGGGGGGGGGGGGGGGGGGGGGGGGTCACTAAAATGTGGATTATGAGGGGGGGGGGGGGGGGGGGCTGCTCGCCATTTTCGTGAGTTAAGGCCTTGGCAAAATTTATCATCCGGAAAAAAATATTCACGGTTATCGCACGGCACGAACCGTACCATAACTACTTCTTGTCCAAATTACTAGCCCTTAATTGTTATACATTTTATTTTTAACAAGCTTAGTGCTCTTGATCACTATATTCTTTGATAAAGACAGTGATTTATGGTCGGTTGCCACTCAAGTGATTCCAATAAACCTGGGCACTACTAATTAGCTGTCAGTGTTTATTAGATGCAAAGGAGCAAAAGAAAAGAGCGAGTGTCTAATGGGTAAGGTCGCACCTCTTAGAAGATCTCGTCCAATTGGTTGAATACTAATTAGAGTAAAACAATAGAACCCAATCCATAGAACGAGTAGATAATGAAGTCTATTGTTTGTATTATCCAATCACAACAGATCTTGTAAGCAGCTGCGAGACATACCTGTCTAATAGTATGTATTGGTCGAGTTAGTAATGCCCGGGTTTATTAAGATCGATTATTTTTAGCATAGGAGGGCGTAGCCTGCGAGCGAGCCTCTAAAGGGGGAGGGGGCGAGGAGTGGGGGGCAAGTTCATTAGTGTATCGGTGCAATAATAAAGATATCAGTATTAGTAATTTTTAAAACGAATACGATACATTTAGTGTTCGTTTTCCAGACATGTTTCAACATCATCTTCGGTGTGATTACAAATAGTCGAGGCTCAGTATAAATACTCTATTTACACGTTGGTATGTATAATGTGTGATTACAAATAGTCAAGGCTAAGTATATATACTCGTATATATACTCTATTTACACGTTGGTATGTATAATGTGTGATTACAAATAGTCAAGGCTAAGTATATATACTCGTATATATACTCTATTTACACGTTGGTATGTATAATGATGTGTGATTACAAATAGTCAAGGCTAAGTTTATATACTCTATTTACACGTTGGTATGTATAATGATGTGTGATTACAAATAGTCAATGCTAAGTATATATACTCTATTTACACGTTGGTATGTATAATGATGTGTGATTACAATTGTCAATGCTAAGTATATATACTCTATTTACACGTTGGTATGTATACTGATGTGTGATTACAAATAGTCAAGGCTAAGTATATATACTCTATTTACACGTTGGTATGTATAATGTGTGATTACAAATAGTCAAGGCTAAGTATAAATACTCTATTTACACGTTGGTATGTATAATAATGTGTGATTACAAATAGTCAAGGCTAAAGTATATATACTCTATTTACACGTTGGTATGTATAATGTGTGATTACAAATAGTCAAGGCTAAGTATATATACTCTATTTACACGTTGGTATGTATAATAATGTGTGATTACAAATAGTCAAGGCTAAAGTATATATATATACTCTATTTACACGTTGGTATGTATAATGTGTGATTACAAATAGTCAAGGCTAAGTATATATACTCTATTTACACGTTGGTATGTATAATAATGTGTGATTACAAATAGTCAAGGCTAAAGTATATATACTCTATTTACACGTTGGTATGTATAATGTGTGATTACAAATAGTCAAGGCTAAGTATATATACTCTATTTACACGTTGGTATGTATAATAATGTGTGATTACAACTGATAGTCAAGGCTAAAGTATATATACTCTATTTACACGTTGGTATGTATAATGTGTGATTACAAATAGTCAAGGCTAAGTATATATCTACTCTATATTTACACGTTGGTATGTATAATGTGTGATTACAAATAGTCAAGGCTAAAGTATATATACTCTATTTACACGTTGGTATGTATAATGTGTGATTACAAATAGTCAAGGCTAAGTATATATACTCTATTTACACGTTGGTATGTATAATGTGTGATTACAAATAGTCAAGGCTAAGTATATATCTACTCTATATTTACACGTTGGTATGTATAATGTGTGATTACAAATAGTCAAGGCTAAAGTATATATACTCTATTTACACGTTGGTATGTATACTGATGTGTGATTACAAATAGTCAAGGCTAAGTATATATATACTCTATTTACACGTTGGTATGTATAATGTGTGATTACAAATAGTCAAGGCTAAGTATATATACTCTATTTACACGTTGGTATGTATAATGTGTGATTACAAATAGTCAAGGCTAAGTATATATACTCTATTTACACGTTGGTATGTATACTGATGTGTGATTACAAATAGTCAAGGCTAAGTATATATACTCTATTTACACGTTGGTATGTATAATGTGTGATTACAAATAGTCAAGGCTAAGTATATATACTCTATTTACACGTTGGTATGTATAATGTGTGATTACAAATAGTCAAGGCTAAAGTATATATACTCTATTAAATACACAACAACTCATTGGGGTTAACTGGGTCTTTATTGCCTAGACCATACGCGATTCCCCCTAAAGGGGAGTAAAAAAAAAAAATATTACAAGATACTTAGTCGTTTACGCTCGCTATACTCGCTCGCTATACAATGTAGAATGAATGTGACTTGCGGTCGGCTCGCAGTTATATCGCTTAGGTGCAGCTTGGGTGTGGCACGGAATTTCCGCCTAGGTATTTAATTGCGATAAACAAGTCTATCACTCACTAAATACACAACAACTCATTGGGGTTAACTGGGTCTTTATTGCCTAGACCATACGCGATTCCCCCAATCCCCCCAAAGAGTGTTGTGCAATTATCAGTGAGAGATAGCCTTGGTCATCATGTTTATCGCTATCATTTTGTTCTGAAGAGAAGTGTCCAGATATCGTTCGTAAGCATTAGAGAGCCAATCTCCCTGAAGCTTAATATAGTGTCCGGGAACACCGCAGCTTTGTGCAAATGTTGCTCCTCCACGTCGAAAGGAGTGTCCAGAGTACACGGTGCTGTCAATCCCGCATCGGTCCAATGTCAGTTTGAGTTTATTTGTAAATGTTGCATAGGTTAACGGCTTCAAGTTCCCTTTGAGTTTGTACATGAAAGCCGGACCAAGTAGGAGTTCCTCTGAAGTAGATGTGCCTGCTAGCTGAAATGCGTTCGTTATTGCTGCATGTGGGCAGAGCACCGAGCGCGTAATTCGCGGTACAGGCACCAGTAAAATTCGATTACGATACTGGATTGTCTTTGACCAGCGCACAATCAGCAGGAGGCCCCATTGATACACCCGTATATCGCACGCTCGCAAGTGTTTCTGGTGGTCAAATGTGTGGTCTCAGAGGGAACGAGCAGGTTAGACTTGCGAAAGAATGAGAAGAATGCGATGACGCAGACAGCCCAAAATGTCGCGTCCAACGAGTCATTGAGGTTAAGCTGCCCATGGAGTTTACGAAGAATATCCGGTGTAATTGGAAGCTTTTGTGTGACAGCGTTGCCATGAAGTCGCTTTATGCCGCGCATGAGCAGGTCTTTCTGAAACTTAAAGAGCGGTTCCTGTAAAGGGTTGTTGAACCCATGCTGCAAGTGTAATATGCGCACAACATTTAAATAACATGGGATGCTAGTAGCTGCTAGAGTCCTGGCCAAGAAGACCACGTAACGAAGTAGATGTTGAGCAGAGCATGGAACCGTTCTGTAACCAAAATAAAGACAAAAGCGAAAATATGCACGTAACTGTGATTTATATGTTGCTGCTGTTGACTGCGCAAATGCTTGTCTCCTGTATTTCCTCAGCTCTTCATCGAGATGCTGTTCCTGAGCATCGACTGCACCTGCAGGGGTAATGCGTCAAAGGCGTTATGAGACAGGTGTGGCTGGGCATGAGACCGGCCTTGTAGGGGGTTGGAAAGAAGTTTCCGCACAAACAGTTTGCAGTGCGCAGGGTCATGAATGCGTGAAATTGCATCGGCCATAGTGTTAGAAGCTGTGGAAATATACCGTGAAGTGACTCGAAAGTTGTATGTCGCCGAGAGCCAGAAAATTTTGCGCAGCCATTGCATCACTAATGAATTGCCAGAGGTGCCCTTATTTATGGCACTCAATGTTGTTGTGTTATCAGTTCGCACTGTGATCCATTGATCACGAAGTTCCTCTTTCCACCGCTCCAGTGCTGCAAGTACCGTAAATGTTTCCTGTAAGTTGATGTGTACATCTGCCAGGCGAGGTTGGTCTGTGTCCCAGTTGATGTAGAACCAGTCCCCTCGAAAGAATCCTCCTCCGCCTACCGGGCAGGCGTCAGTAGAGAACTCGTCCAATTGAACCGGCTCTGACTCAACGAAAAACGTTTTGCCATTAAACACCCCTAGAAACTCTGTCCACCAGGCTAAATCAGCTCGCAGTTGCGCGTTAAGCCGTACGTGGTGATGCGGTCGTTGCATGTGGTTAACATTGTCAATTATACGCCGTAAAAATGTCCTTCCGCCAAACACTACACGTGCGGCAAAATTCAACTTGCCTACCAGGGACTGCAAGTCCCTTTTCGTGATTGATCGCTTCGCCATAGTTTCGTTAAGTAACAATCGCAGTTCGCACAATTTGCGGTCGGACAACGTAAGTTGCCTGCGCACTGTATCAATCTCAATTCCTAAAAAATTCAATCGCTGACAAGGTCCGACCACCTTGTCCCAGTTTATTGTAAATCCAAGTTCGCCTAAGAGTTTAATAAGTTCGTGATATGCTTGCTTGCACTCCTGTTCAGTGTCCCCTATCACTAAAAAGTCATCAAGATAAGCGAGGACTGTATTGAATCCCCGCCTATCCATCATTCGCGTGATCGCCTGAGTCAATCTGTGGAAGATCTCTGGACTCTTCGCTGCGCCAAACGGTAGTTTACAGTCATACAAATAAGTTCGATTTTTCTCTCCATTGAATTGCCAAGCAAGTCCTGTTGCGGTGTAGTTTGACGGGTGAATAGGCACGTGCCGATAAGCGCTTTTAAGATCAATCTTAGCGAGATAAGCGTTAGGCTTGATATGTGATACCGCTTTGTCAACCGTCGTGTATGAGAAGTATTTTGTGTCGGTGTATGAATTCACATTGCTGTGTTCTGGTCTACTACAGTCATGTATGAGGCGGATTTTGTCACTGTCCGGTTTAGGAATAGCTCCTAAAGCGCTTACTATCGTTGGTTTTGTGTCTGTCACAATGTAGTTGCCATTGAGTATTTCGTCACGTATCGTATGTTCAACTTTGTCTCGCACGTCATGTCCTGTTGCTGATTTGTAGTTAACAAGACGCTCAATGAGCGTTCACTCGGGCATTGTGAAAAGGAAAATGTCAGTTGTTCGAGGAAGTACTTGAAAATGAATGCCAGTTGGTTGAAGAACAAGGACAATGTCAGCTGCGCGAGGAGAGACCTGACAATGACTGACAGTTGCGTGACGAGGGAGACTATGTATATACATGTATGTGTCGAGTTCATTTGATTTGCCTTTGAGTTCATTTGATTACCTTTTGACTTTGAGTTCAATTGATTTGATTTTGATGAGTTTGTGTAAAGGCCCCCTCTCTAGCTTCAGATCCCGAAACGTCGAGTTTGGAATCGAGTTTGGGTTCGAGTTACGGTTCGAACGTCGAATAAAACAAGGACATCTTCTTCAATACAATATAATTTCTCTGACGTCATGACAATCAGTGACAGTTGAGTGACGAGGGAGACTATTAGTCCGGTGAGTACGAACATGATACGTCTTGAGGTTGCATAGGTCAGATGGTTCCGATAACGGCCTCGCGTTTGTTTTAAAAAATATATATTTTAAGCGAGCTTCTAGTCCTTTACCACTTCTAGTCATTGAACGATGAACTAGAATCCTGACCTTTTAATAGCTTGAAGATCTACAGCTGCTTTCAAAACTAAGATTCATAATCTACTTGAGTCCTGTGTCTCCTTTATCTTTTCAAATCTGCGGAGTAATCTTGAAACTCCGGATACGATTAAATACGTCGCATACTCGTCATTTTGAAGCCGAACAAAACTACTACTACTACTACTACTACTACTACCGAAATCCGCATTTTCTAACTCGGGCGGCCTGCGGCCTGGGCCCGAGTAATAACTTCTGCAGGTCGCAGGTCGCAGTCACGCGATATAATTCTAAAACCCTCGGAGAGTCCCGTCATTAAAAAGTCCCTGTCACTGTCGTTTGTCAAATTTTCCGTCCAAGCGTCAAGGTCGAACGGAGATGGATGTAATTCCGTTTTAATGAGTCATCCGTGTTGTGCGGATGTTGTGGTCATATGTTCATGTTGTGGATGACGTTGGTTACAGTTAGCTACAAGGCATACATGCTGAAAGCGGCAATTAGGCCAGTTACAACCTGACAACGAGTTAAACTGGCGACAGATAGGTGAGACAGGTTGTGGTTGGCGGTTAGCGTTAGGGCGTAGGCTGGCATTCGGCCTAAGCGCGTTTTGGCTGAACATTTGGCTATTAGGTTGAGCTATTGCACGGCGCTTAACAAGAAAGCGTGTGTGTAGGTGCTGCGAGTCGCTGCCCCATCGAAACCCAAACTTGTGCTGTAGCTTTCTGTACTCGTTATCATACAATACCACCGAGTTGAGTATGTGTGACTCCAGCAATTCTGCTACTTTTACTGTGTACGATAGGTAATCAGCGATCTGGCCCATGCTTGCTAGTTTTCCTGTTTGCGACAATTCATGCATGATTCTCGCGTTTGCGGCAACCCACATAGTCAACGAAACGTTTTCTAATTTTGGCTTAGCCTTGGGAGCGCGAAGCACTATGCGTGCGCCAAGGGATCCGACAATCTCCTGTTCCTCCTCAAAGGATTCATCATACGCTCCATTATGCACAAAGTCAGGTATTAATAACGGCTTTGTCTCACCTCCCTTTTTTGATGACTGTTGTGTAGTCGAGCCTAGAAACACTTGTGGATTCTGATCGAGCCTTCCTAACGGTGCGGAGAGGGAGGGTTGTTCAGTGGCACCCAGCGTGTATAATGGGTCATCCAGCGAGATACCCTCGATCTTCTTGAGGATCTCCTCTAGCCCCCCATCCTTGGCTAGCGTCTTTGTTGTTACTGGCGTCGTCTCGTCTTCAGATTTTATTTGGTTGTCTTCCTTTTCTTCATTCTTGGTTTTACTGAGCCCTTGCACGGCTTGTAAAAGCAGTTTTCGCTGCCCGAGGGTTAACTCAAGCGTAGCGATGTCCTCTGCGGCGACCAGTTTTAGTGCTTCTAGGATATCCAAATCGTTCTTTTCGAGCTCGTCAACAGTCGCCTTTTTCAATCCGTTGCCGTCGCACCAGGATTTAAAGTCAAAACTCGCCATAAAAAATAAATATTACAAGATACTTAGTCGTTTACGCTCCCTATACTCGCTCGCTATACAATGTAGAATGATATATATACTCTATTTACACGTTGGTATGTATACTGATGTGTGATTACAAATAGTCAAGGCTAAGTATATATACTCTATTTACACGTTGGTATGTATATAATGTGTGATTACAAATAGTCAATGCTAAGTATATATACTCTATTTACACGTTGGTATGTATACTGATGTGTGATTACAAATAGTCAAGGCTAAGTATATATACTCTATTTACACGTTGGTATGTATAATGTGTGATTACAAATAGTCAAGGCTAAGTATAAATACTCTATTTACACGTTGGTATGTATAATAATGTGTGATTACAAATAGTCAAGGCTAAAGTATATATACTCTATTTACACGTTGGTATGTATAATGTGTGATTACAAATAGTCAAGGCTAAAGTATATATACTCTATTTACACGTTGGTATGTATACTGATGTGTGATTACAAATAGTCAAGGCTAAGTATATATACTCTATTTACACGTTGGTATGTATATAATGTGTGATTACAAATAGTCAAGGCTAAGTATATATACTCTATTTACACGTTGGTATGTATAATGTGTGATTACAAATAGTCAAGGCTAAGTATATATACTCTATTTACACGTTGGTATGTATAATGTGTGATTACAAATAGTCAAGGCTAAGTATATATACTCTATTTACACGTTGGTATGTATAATGTGTGATTACAAATAGTCAAGGCTAAGTATATATACTCTATTTACACCTGGTATGTATAATGTGTGATTACAAATAGTCAAGGCTAAGTATATATACTCTATTTACACGTTGGTATGTATAATGTGTGTGATTACAAATAGTCAAGGCTAAGTATATATACTCTATTTACACATTGGTATGTATAATGTGTGATTACAAATAGTCAAGGCTAAGTATATATACTCTATTTACACATTGGTATGTATAATGTGTGATTACAAATAGTCAAGGCTAAGTATATATACTCTATTTACACGTTGGTATGTATAATGTGTGATTACAAATAGTCAAGGCTAAGTATATATACTCTATTTACACGTTGGTATGTATAATGTGTGTGATTACAAATAGTCAAGGCTAAGTATATATACTCTATATTTACACATTGGTATGTATAATGTGTGATTACAAATAGTCAAGGCTAAGTATATATACTCTATTTACACGTTGGTATGTATAATGTGTGTGATTACAAATAGTCAAGGCTAAGTATATATACTCTATTTACACATTGGTATGTATAATGTGTGATTACAAATAGTCAAGGCTAAGTATATATACTCTATTTACACCTGGTATGTATAATGTGTGTGATTACAAATAGTCAAGGCTAAGTATATATACTCTAATTACACGTTGGTATGTATAATGTGTGATTACAAATAGTCAAGGCTAAGTATATATACTCTATTTACACGTTGGTATGTATAATGTGTGATTACAAGTAGCCAAGGCTAAGTATACATACTCTATTTACACGTTGGTATGTATAATGATGTGTGATTACAAATAGTCAAGGCTAAGTATATATACTCTATTTACACGTTGGTATGTATAATGTGTGATTACAAATAGTCAAGGCTAAGTATATATACTCTATTTACACGTTGGTATGTATAATGTGTGATTACAAATAGTGAAGGCTAAGTATATATACTCTATTTACACATTGGTATGTATAATGTGTGATTACAAATAGTCAAGGCTAAGTATATATACTCTATTTACACGTTGGTATGTATAATGATGTGTGATTACAAATAGTCAAGGCTAAGTATATATACTCTATTTACACGTTGGTATGTATAATGTGTGATTACAAATAGTGAAGGCTAAGTATATATACTCTATATTTACACGTTGGTATGTATAATGTGTGATTACAAATAGTCAAGGCTAAGTATATATACTCTATTTACACGTTGGTATGTATAATGTGTGATTACAAATAGTCAAGGCTAAGTATATATACTCTATTTACACGTTGGTATGTATAATGTGTGATTACAAATAGTCAAGGCTAAGTATATATACTCTATTTACACGTTGGTATGTATAATGTGTGATTACAAATAGTGAAGGCTAAGTATATATACTCTATTTACACGTTGGTATGTATAATGTGTGATTACAAATAGTCAAGGCTAAGTATATATACTCTATTTACACGTTGGTATGTATAATGTGTGATTACAAATAGTCAAGGCTAAGTATATATACTCTATTTACACGTTGGTATGTATAATGTGTGATTACAAATAGTCAAGGCTAAGTATATATACTCTATATTTACACGTTGGTATGTATAATGTGTGATTACAAATAGTCAAGGCTAAGTATATATACTCTATTTACACGTTGGTATGTATAATGTGTGATTACAAATAGTCAAGGCTAAGTATATATACTCTATTTACACGTTGGTATGTATAATGTGTGATTACAAATAGTCAATGCTAAGTATATATACTCTATTTACACGTTGGTATGTATAATGTGTGATTACAAATAGTCAATGCTAAGTATATATACTCTATTTACACGTTGGTATGTATAATGTGTGATTACAAATAGTCAAGGCTAAGTATATATACTCTCTATTTACACGTTGGTATGTATAATGTGTGATTACAAATAGTCAAGGCTAAGTATATATACTCTATTTACACGTTGGTATGTATAAATGTGTGATTACAAATAGTCAAGGCTAAGTATATATACTCTATTTACACGTTGGTATGTATAATGTGTGATTACAAATAGTCAAGGCTAAGTATATATACTCTATTTACACGTTGGTATGTATACTAATGTGTGATTACAAATAGTCAAGGCTAAGTATATATACTCTATTTACACGTTGGTATGTATATAATGTGTGATTACAAATAGTCAAGGCTAAGTATATATACTCTATTTACACGTTGGTATGTATAATGTGTGATTACAAATAGTCAAGGCTAAGTATATATACTCTATTTACACGTTGGTATGTATAATGTGTGATTACAAATAGTCAAGGCTAAGTATATATACTCTATTTACACGTTGGTATGTATAATGTGTGATTACAAATAGTCAAGACTAAGTATATATACTCTATTTACACCTGGTATGTATAATGTGTGATTACAAATAGTCAAGGCTAAGTATATATACTCTATTTACACGTTGGTATGTATAATGTGTGTGATTACAAATAGTCAAGGCTAAGTATATATACTCTATTTACACATTGGTATGTATAATGTGTGATTACAAATAGTCAAGGCTAAGTATATATACTCTATTTACACATTGGTATGTATAATGTGTGATTACAAATAGTCAAGGCTAAGTATATATACTCTATTTACACGTTGGTATGTATAATGTGTGATTACAAATAGTCAAGGCTAAGTATATATACTCTATTTACACGTTGGTATGTATAATGTGTGTGATTACAAATAGTCAAGGCTAAGTATATATACTCTATTTACACATTGGTATGTATAATGTGTGATTACAAATAGTCAAGGCTAAGTATATATACTCTATTTACACGTTGGTATGTATAATGTGTGTGATTTACAAATAGTCAAGGCTAAGTATATATACTCTATTTACACATTGGTATGTATAATGTGTGATTACAAATAGTCAAGGCTAAGTATATATACTCTATTTACACGTGGTATGTATAATGTGTGTGATTACAAATAGTCAAGGCTAAGTATATATACTCTATTTACACGTTGGTATGTATAATGTGTGATTACAAATAGTCAAGGCTAAGTATATATACTCTATTTACACGTTGGTATGTATAATGTGTGATTACAAGTAGTCAAGGCTAAGTATACATACTCTATTTACACGTTGGTATGTATAATGATGTGTGATTACAAATAGTCAAGGCTAAGTATATATACTCTATTTACACGTTGGTATGTATAATGTGTGTGATTACAAATAGTCAAGGCTAAGTATATATACTCTATTTACACGTTGGTATGTATAATGTGTGATTACAAATAGTGAAGGCTAAGTATATATACTCTATTTACACGTTGGTATGTATAATGTGTGTGATTACAAATAGTCAAGGCTAAGTATATATACTCTATTTACACGTTGGTATGTATAATGATGTGTGATTACAAATAGTCAAGGCTAAGTATATATACTCTATTTACACGTTGGTATGTATAATGTGTGATTACAAATAGTGAAGGCTAAGTATATATACTCTATATTTACACGTTGGTATGTATAATGTGTGATTACAAATAGTCAAGGCTAAGTATATATACTCTATTTACACGTTGGTATGTATAATGTGTGATTACAAATAGTCAAGGCTAAGTATATATATACTCTATTTACACGTTGGTATGTATAATGTGTGATTACAAATAGTCAAGGCTAAGTATATATACTCTATTTACACGTTGGTATGTATAATGTGTGATTACAAATAGTGAAGGCTAAGTATATATACTCTATTTACACGTTGGTATGTATAATGTGTGATTACAAATAGTCAAGGCTAAGTATATATACTCTATTTACACGTTGGTATGTATAATGTGTGATTACAAATAGTCAAGGCTAAGTATATATACTCTATTTACACGTTGGTATGTATAATGTGTGATTACAAATAGTCAAGGCTAAGTATATATACTCTATTTTACACGTTGGTATGTATAATGTGTGATTACAAATAGTCAAGGCTAAGTATATATACTCTATTTTACACGTTGGTATGTATAATGTGTGATTACAAATAGTCAAGGCTAAGTATATATACTCTATTTACACGTTGGTATGTATAATGTGTGATTACAAATAGTCAAGGCTAAGTATATATACTCTATTTACACGTTGGTATGTATAATGTGTGATTACAAATAGTCAAGGCTAAGTATATATACTCTATTTACACGTTGGTATGTATAAATGTGTGATTACAAATAGTCAATGGCTAAGTATATATACTCTATTTACACGTTGGTATGTATAATGTGTGATTACAAATAGTCAAGGCTAAGTATATATACTCTATTTACACGTTGGTATGTATAATGTGTGATAAAATAGTCAAGTGTATATACAACACGTTGGTATATAATGTCAAAATAGTCAAGGCTAAGTATATATACTCTATTTACACGTTGGTATGTATAATGTGTGTGATTACAAATAGTCAAGGCTAAGTATATATACTCTATTTACACGTTGGTATGTATAATGTGTGATTACAAATAGTCAAGGCTAAGTATATATACTCTATTTACACGTTGGTATGTATAATGTGTGTGATTACAAATAGTCAAGGCTAAGTATATATACTCTCTTTATTAATGTGTGATTACACGTTGGTATGTATATTTATGTGTGTGATTACAAATAGTCAAGGCTAAGTATATATACTCTATTTACACGTTGGTATGTATAATGATGTGTGATTACAAATAGTCAAGGCTAAGTATATATACTCTATTTACACGTTGGTATGTATAATGTGTGATTACAAATAGTCAAGGCTAAGTATATATACTCTATTTACTCTATTACACGTTGGTATGTATATATGTGTGATTACAAATAGTCAAGGCTAATAGTATAAGTATATATACTATATTTACACGTTGGTATGTATAATGTGTGATTACAAATAGTCAAGGCTAAGTATATATACTCTATTTACACGTTGTATATGTATAATGTGTGTGTGATTACAAATAGTCAAGGCTAAGTATATATACTCTATTTACACATTGGTATGTATAATGTGTGATTACAAATAGTCAAGGCTAAGTATATATACTCTATTTACACGTTGGTATGTATAATGTGTGATTACAAATAGTCAAGGCTAAGTATATATACTCTATTTACACGTTGGTATGTATAATGTGTGATTACAAATAGTCAAGGCTAAGTATATATCTCTATTTACACGTTGGTATGTATAATGTGTGATTACAAATAGTCAAGGCTAAGTATATATACTCTATTTACACGTTGGTATGTATAATGTGTGATTACAAATAGTCAAGGCTAAGTATATATATACTCTATTTACACGTTGGTATGTATAATGTGTGATTACAAATAGTCAAGGCTAAGTATATATACTCTATTTTACACGTTGGTATGTATAATGTGTGATTACAAATAGTCAAGGCTAAGTATATATACTCTATTTACACGTTGGTATGTATAATGTGTGATTACAAATAGTCAAGGCTAAGTATATATACTCTATTTACACGTTGGTATGTATAATGTGTGATTACAAATAGTCAAGGCTAAGTATATATACTCTATTTACACGTTGGTATGTATAATGTGTGATTACAAATAGTCAAGGCTAAGTATATATACTCTATTTACACGTTGGTATGTATAATGTGTGATTACAAATAGTCAAGGCTAAGTATATATATACTCTATTTTTACACGTTGGTATGTATAATGTGTGATTACAAATAGTCAAGGCTAAGTATATATACTCTATTTACACGTTGGTATGTATAATGTGTGATTACAAATAGTCAAGGCTAAGTATATATACTCTATTTACACGTTGGTATGTATAATGTGTGATTACAAATAGTCAAGGCTAAGTATATATACTCTATTTACACGTTGGTATGTATAATGTGTGATTACAAATAGTCAAGGCTAAGTATATATACTCTATTTACACGTTGGTATGTATAATGTGTGATTACAAATAGTCAAGGCTAAGTATATATACTCTATTTACACGTTGGTATGTATAATGTGTGATTACAAATAGTCAAGGCTAATATATACTCTATTTACACGTAAGTATGTATATACAAATAGTCAAGGCTAAGTATATATACTATATTTACACGTTGGTATGTATAATGTGTGTGATTACAAATAGTCAAGGCTAAGTATATATATACTCTATTTACACGTTGGTATGTATAATGTGTGATTACAAATAGTCAAGGCTAAGTATATATACTCTATATTTACACGTTGGTATGTATAATGTGTGTGATTACAAATAGTCAAGGCTAAGTATATATACTCTATTTACACGTTGGTATGTATAATGTGTGATTACAAATAGTCAAGGCTAAGTATATATACTAAGTATATATATTTACACGTTGGTATGTATAATGATGTGTGATTACAAATAGTCAAGGCTAAGTATATATACTCTATTTACACGTTGGTATGTATAATGTGTGATTACAAATAGTCAAGGCTAAGTATATATACTCTATTTACACGTTGGTATGTATAATGTGTGATTACAAATAGTCAAGGCTAAGTATATATACTCTATTTACACGTTGGTATGTATAATGATGTGTGATTACAAATAGTCAAGGCTAAGTATATATACTCTATTTACACGTTGGTATGTATAATGTGTGATTACAAATAGTCAAGGCTAAGTATATATACTCTATTTACACGTTGGTATGTATAATGTGTGATTACAAATAGTGAAGGCTAAGTATATATACTCTATATTTACACGTTGGTATGTATAATGTGTGATTACAAATAGTCAAGGCTAAGTATATATACTCTATATTTACACGTTGGTATGTATAATGTGTGATTACAAATAGTCAAGGCTAAGTATATACAATTTACACGTTGGTATGTATAATGTGTGATTACAAATAGTCAAGGCTAAGTATATATTATACTCTATTTACACGTTGGTATGTATAATGTGCTGTGATTACAAATAGTCAAGGCTAAGTATATATACTCTATTTACACATTGGTATGTATAATGTGTGTGATTACAAATAGTCAAGGCTAAGTATATATACTCTATTTACACGTTGGTATGTATAATGTGTGATTACAAATAGTCAAGGCTAAGTATATATACTCTATTTACACGTTGGTATGTATAATGTGTGATTACAAATAGTCAAGGCTAAGTATATATACTCTATTTACACGTTGGTATGTATAATGTGTGTGATTACAAATAGTCAAGGCTAAGTATATATACTCTATTTACACATTGGTATGTATAATGTGTGATTACAAATAGTCAAGGCTAAGTATATATACTCTATTTACACGTTGGTATGTATAATGTGTGTGATTACAAATAGTCAAGGCTAAGTATATATACTCTATTTACACGTTGGTATGTATAATGATGTGTGATTACAAATAGTCAAGGCTAAGTATATATACTCTATTTACACGTTGGTATGTATAATGTGTGATTACAAATAGTCAATGCTAAGTATATATACTCTATTTACACGTTGGTATGTATAATGTGTGATTACAAATAGTCAAGGCTAAGTATATATTATACTCTATTTACACGTTGGTATGTATAATGTGCTGTGATTACAAATAGTCAAGGCTAAGTATATATACTCTATTTACACATTGGTATGTATAATGTGTGTGATTACAAATAGTCAAGGCTAAGTATATATACTCTATTTAACACATTGGTATGTATAATGTGTGATTACAAATAGTCAAGGCTAAGTATATATACTCTATTTACACGTTGGTATGTATAATGTGTGATTACAAATAGTCAAGGCTAAGTATATATACTCTATTTACACGTTGGTATGTATAATGTGTGTGATTACAAATAGTCAAGGCTAAGTATATATACTCTATTTACACATTGGTATGTATAATGTGTGATTACAAATAGTCAAGGCTAAGTATATATACTCTATTTACACGTTGGTATGTATAATGTGTGTGATTACAAATAGTCAAGGCTAAGTATATATACTCTATTTTTACACGTTGGTATGTATAATGATGTGTGATTACAAATAGTCAAGGCTAAGTATATATACTCTATTTACACGTTGGTATGTATAATGTGTGTGATTACAAATAGTCAAGGCTAAGTATATATACTCTATTTACACGTTGGTATGTATAATGTGTGTGATTACAAATAGTCAATGCTAAGTATATATACTCTATTTACACGTTGGTATGTATAATGTGTGTGATTACAAATAGTCAAGGCTAAGTATATATACTCTATTTACACATTGGTATGTATAATGTGTGATTACAAATAGTCAAGGCTAAGTATATATACTCTATTTACACGTTGGTATGTATAATGTGTGTGATTACAAATAGTCAAGGCTAAGTATATATACTCTATTTACACGTTGGTATGTATAATGATGTGTGATTACAAATAGTCAAGGCTAAGTATATATACTCTATTTACACGTTGGTATGTATAATGTGTGATTACAAATAGTCAAGGCTAAGTATATATACTCTATTTACACGTTGGTATGTATAATGTGTGTGATTACAAATAGTCAAGGCTAAGTATATATATACTCTATTTACACGTTGGTATGTATAATGTGTGATTACAAATAGTCAAGGCTAAGTATATATACTCTATTTACACGTTGGTATGTATAATGTAAAGAAAAACAATAGAACAAATAAACTAAATAATCTATGTACGTCCGTTACATGGGCTTCCTGTGGCAAAGCGCACACTATATTAGTTTGGGCTCCCTGTGGTATCCACCACTTGTCTGTGTTAACTTTTTTTTTCTTACCATAAATAAATAAAGGCTTATATTTCAGTAGGGTAGCACTTGCATTTTATCAACTCGATACATAATTAGAATCATGGGCCATTGTATATGAACAGTCTCTTTGCAAAAATTTAACATGACCAATGATATAAAAATTATGAGGAAATATCCATGATTTAAAATATTAAAAGTTTTTTTTCTAATAATAATTATTTATTGCTATAAATCCAAATACTTTATTTACAACTTACTTCTTTCAACATTTGAAATAGCTGAAACTTCACTGAAATAATCTCAAAGGCCCATACAATCAATGAAATTCCAATGGGAAGTAATACATTTTTATGAATCTTTAGGCACTGTCAGTGACGTCACTTACTCAACCCAAACTCAGCTCCACACATTTCTTTGTATTTTGTGATCAAATATCTGAATGTTTTGTTCAGATAACAGCTCTGCACTGAAGAAAACTAGTCAAACAATCAATCCTAAGCACATACAAGGTAAGAAAACTCCTTCACACAAACGTTTAGCTTCATAGAAATAAAATAATTGTACGGAGCGAAGCCGTGATGATTGTTTGGGTTGAGTAAGTCACGTCACTGACACCTCTAAAGATTCATAAAAATGTATTACTTCCCATTGGAATTTTTGAGAAAAAAAACCCCAGTGATTGTTTCAGTGAAGTTTCAGCTAAATTAAATTTCGAACGATTTACGTACTAGTCCTCCTTTATTATAAATATTAATTATTATTTTTGTTTGATGACAATAATGTATCCATTGTCGGTATATCAACATCAGTTCCATAATCAAAATAATTACTTCTCACAGTCGACATCCTGTCACTCTCTGTTGTCATAGCAACAGTGTTGCCAAGGTTTTCGTCAGAACGGCACAGACCTAACACATCCATATTATGAAATATTTTCCTCTTTGTTTCTTCAACTGTTAAGCTTGTGTTGTCTACCACGATGGGCTTTGACCGAGCAGATGTGGGGCGAGAGGATTTTGGGCGGGACTGAGGCTCTGTTAGCTCAACCATACCAGGCACCGATAAATTCATGTCGAGAGACGCATCAGTGTCATTGCAAGTAGCATTCGTCATGGAAACCAAACTGGAAGTCTTAGAAGTGCTACTTTTAGCAGATTTGTTCTCAGAGGTACATTTTTTCATCTCACACTCCTTCACAAAATTCATCAGCTTTTTTCCTCTGTGATTTTGGACTCAGAGCCTCGTACGACATATTTTTATCAATTGGGGTATCTATGTGCTCAACCTCTGGGCAGTCGCATTATATCTTTAGCGAACTGAGGAGGTTGAGAAAACGAAACTAGTTTTCGCTAAGTAAGTTAATACTGAAGTGCGTAAAGGAATGAAATGAAGGTATGAACCTCGTCTTATGTACTATGACATGTTTGTTTACTTTGTTGTTTACTTATTGTCTTTCGTTGAAATAAAACGAAATAATTGTCAAGAAAGAAAAAACACTAACAAGAAATCCCAAAAAGAATGGAAATAAAAGAAGAGCAGGCATCAAGAAAACGTAAGCCTATAACTTTACGCTCAGAGAAGTGACGGTTTATAATACCGAAAATGTGGAGAAAAACCTCCAATTGATACAATCCAAGTTAACAAATAATGTCACGAATAAGAAAAAACAAGAGGTCTGGGAAGACATAACGAAGGCAGTGAATTCTCTCGGCGTAGCGGCACGTTCGACGGTGGACGTCAAAGAAAAGTGGAAATGTCTGCACAGTAAGACAAAGAAATATAGAATTGTCTGAATATAGTAGGGAGCAAAGAAAGACGGGTGGTGGATCAGCGCCAAAACAGCCGAGCGCAACCAAAAAATAATCGACTTATTAGAGGATACCCCCGCTTTTTGTGGTAGGTTTTTTTGAGTCAGGTTCGTAATGTTTTATAAATTATTCATAACCTTAACCCACGTGACAGGACATGTGACTTCCATCGAGTGACGAGTATGTCACGTACGTATACGACCGCCATTTGCAATATTACATCGGTGTCAACACATGTAACAGGGTTCTCAGTAGAATTTTGAACAGGCGGCAAAAATATGATCACAGGTGGCAAAAAATTAATAAAGCACACACAACAAACGTATTGAGAACATGCTATATGATAAATATTCAGTAACCAAATACACTTTTTATGTTTTCATTAAATACGTAATAAATAATAAGTTTTGCATTGAAATTATAAGGCAAAAAACCGGTAGATGACATTTTCTTACGACTAGTTTCAAAATGCGATAGGTTTATAGTCTTTACAGTGTAAAATTGCTTTGTTTTGTTTTTAATTTGATTTGTGAATATTACGATACTTTTATTTAGCTTTCTATCAAATGTTGGTCCACGCCTAATAATATCCCGGCAATAATATCCCGGCAATAATTTTTTTTTTTATTAATTAGCACACAAATTACTGGACATCAAAAGTAACTACCGCCGTACTGTCTTGATCGCTCAAAAGAAAAGAAAAATTAAAGAAAGAAAGTAAGAAAGAAAATCATACACAATCATTTAATTCTCTAAGATCCTTTTCATCGTAAAAAGACTTGGATTACCAAACTAGGAATCACAACTTTGGAGTCATGCATGAGTGCACAGCGAAAAGGAGATTTGCATAAATAAGTTGACATCGCAAAGTCGAGAAAAATTAACTTTACTGGCATGTAAAAAATATAATCTGCTTTCATCTCTTGAAAGAAACCAACAAGAATTTGTTGAGATCTAACCTAGCCTCCTCCGCAGGCAACTCCTTGGGGATTGGGGCCGGTTCCAATTCCGATAAAAATTCCATTCCGATAAAGTAGCCTGCGGAGGAGGCTAGATACCGTGAACACGAAAAACTGAAATCTATCGAATCAAAACTTACCGGGGGGATTCCAACACTTGCATCTTGGTTAGAATTCTTCTTCTTCGTTGTGGGAGACGCTGGCACGAAATATTGCGAGATTGATCTTTACACGAGATGGTCGTCGCGTTTAATGCCGTAAGTAATTATTATGCATTTCTGATTAATTCGCTGCGATTTAAAACAATTCTTAGACAGACACACAAACTGATGCATACTTTATTACAAGCGCATTTTCAAAGAAGGTTTTTTTTCCTGTAGCTGATATCAGAAAAAAATTCAACAGTTCAACAAATGTGTATTGAGTACCGTTAGTAAGCGATCGTTTTTATATTCCTTTCGGAAAGTCGATTTAATTTTTATTTTAGCCAGAACAGACGGCTACGATCATCCTCACAGCCGGCGGTTTCCGCCGGTTGCCGGCTACTACTGAGAACCCTGATATTGTAAGTTCAAATTGTGTCTGATTGTGAACTGTTTACAATATAACCTTGTAAAGAAAGCAGTTCTGATAATTTATCATGTCATTATTCGTGTTGTTTATGTCATTTCAGGAGAGGCAAATCTGCCATTGGAACGCGAAAGCGTCAACGATTGACACCACAATGTTGGTTTCAATCAGACAACACAAAATCCAACCAACGAAGGTATTGTCCTAACCTTATCAGAATGGTCGATCAAGAAATTAACAACGAACTCAAAAAGATTAGACCTGCATATCAACGGCAGAACGCCAACATGTGATCATCCCATCGTACCATCAACCAGCACCGATATCAGCAACACCTACCTCAACTTCTCGCTCAAAAAGATCTAGACAATTGGGCCAAAACGATCAGTGAGCCAAGAAGACGTGTTGGAAATGCAGTATGATGCACTTGTTTGCAAGAAGGAGAATTTGATCCTTAAGAAAACAAAACTTGAGCTTCAAATTCAACTTCTTCAAAAGCAATTATATAATGATTAATAATATTATTATTGATCAAGTTTCAAGTTCAAGTTTCAAGTTTATAAAAAAAAAACTAAATTTACAGGTTTAGCACTATCCTGCAAATAGCAAATAGCAAAAAAACTAATCTAGGTGGGAGGTGATATATTACATATTACATATACGTGCAGTATGTCAGTGGACTACATGTATACAGTAGTTAGGTATTGGTGATTCATTGAAATCAATATGACACCTACATGTATGGTATATCGCCAATATACAGTACAGCTAATTCAGAAAACGTTGTCGGCGATTGACTTCAAGCCCACGCGACAAGACCGAACAGGAGTATGGGTAACAATCAATGAGTCTATAAATACACTATCAAATAGGAATGTCTTTCACGGAATATGAATCATATCTGCTTCTGTTTCCTTGTTTTAAAACGTGTAGGCATACATTTACGGATTCACCTGCCATTGTCACCAAATACGAAAAGCATGTAAGTGAATTATCATATCTACCCATACTCCCTTTCGGTCTAATCGCGAAGGCTTGAAATCGATCGCAGACAACATTTTCTGAATTAGCTGTATCAATGACAGCAATTTTGATACTCTTTGAAAAACACACTCGTGCAAATTATTTCCAAATTGAACTCGAAACCGTATAATTACCTCTACTAATACCTCCAAACCCAAGAGCCATGACCTGTGTAAAAAGTTGATATTTATTCGGCAAAGCAGTTCTGCATTTTGGTTTCGGTTCGATTCCAGTGAGAGACCTCAGAACCATACAGGGGTGGATCTAGAGATTTTGATAGGGGGGTGCACCACTAAGGGGCCCTTCTTCTAGTGGTGTGGGGCATGTCCCCCCAGAACATTTTGAAATCTAGAAGCTCGAAAATGCAATTTCCATCCATTCTGGGCATCAAATGGTGGGGAAATGTGGGCGAATACTTGTATATATCGGGCCCAACTCAAAGGGGGGTGGGGGCACCAGTCCCCCATGCCTCCCCCTTGGATCCGCCCCTGCCATACCATTCAATTTACAGTCATGGATGGCAAAGAAACGGAATTCCGTAGTAAGTCTGTCAGGAAAGTCTGGTCAACGGATCGATAGTTGAGCACAGGCAGCCCAAGCAGTATACTTGTGGGGTATTTTTGAGTATTTTTTAAAATGTCTCGAAATGTAAAAAATATTGCTCAATGAACTGACATTCACCTTTATTTACATTTATTTTGTGTTTATTTGACGTTCCATTACCAACTGTATTCTTAGACTCGTGCCCGGCCTTAGGCCTGGGCACGAGTAATAATATATAATTTCACTTCCGTTTCGCGGGCGCACGAAACCCCGACGGCTCAGTGGAAACTGAGCTAGCCTAAAATGTTATGGAATCGTTTCCATTCTCGCCCTCCTTCCACTGCATTTCCTTGCCGCTTCACCCCTCTCCCACTTAGACACCTAGCTGGGTGTCAAAGGATCAGTATCTCTGATCACCCAGTTTGCTCAACTACAACTGATGGGATTCCAATTCAGTTCAGAAATGTTTTTCAGAAAACCTGCCTCTGCAGACTGAACTTAGAACAACACTGCAAGAAATACGCCAAGAAATACGTGTCATATCAGTAGAGAATAATACATTGGCGCGCGGAGATATGAAGTTTATCGATATCCGCTCACAGGAGAGCGCAGCGAAACCTTGGTACGGAGTTACGGACGTACGGAATCGAAGACATCTATTCAATTTCCATCATCTAGCTATTCATTCCATTTGACCATAGTTAACTATAGTTAACATAGTTAACTATGATTTGACCGGATAGACAGAAGACAGACTGATGCGTTCACCCATGGCGGCTCAGTGATTACTAAATCATCTTAGCGAACTGATCGATCAGTCAGTCCAATCGGGAAAGCCCCTCGTCTGGCAGACAAAACAGTGAAGGTGTACATACATACATACATACATGGTTTATTTGTTTCTGCAGGTTAGTTTACATAACGCAAGACTTAAGTCCTGATGTGGACCTGCCTAACTACCTATCTAAAGTGTAAAATTGATAATTTATTTAATAATAAATAATAATAATATAAATAATGTACATACGTATATAATTTGACGATTACTATTCAATTATGAAATGATTGGACAATATGATTGTACTAATAGCAATTTCACCAAATGATTGTACAATAGCATGGGAAATGATTCTAAAAATTCTCTGGACCGAGAAGTTTTATTGTTTAGATTTTGGTTTCCTGTGGTCACTGACGCTCACATGATCGTGATTCCACGAAACTGTCGAAACTGAGCTTAACAAACTGCTTCGAAAGGTTTTCGGTTCCAGAGCAGTTCTCACGAACAAAACCTACGTCTCACATCAGGTAAGTGACGCTATTTGATGAATGGAGAGCTTGGGACGACATTAATTTGTAAACTATCAAAAACAAAGTGCTTTGTCGAATACATTCCTCAGATTGACTTCCGCCTAGTTCATGGATGCGGTAGATAGACTGTGGGATGTGAGATGTGTCCGAACTCGATACGAGGCGACGAGGAAGGGCTGTTTCTGTTTTAAGAAATATTTCATCAAAGCAAAGAGCTAGAATACTGAGAGAACGCGCACTCTTCAAACCTGGGAAATTCATTGAAACCTCTTTTGAAATTGAAATTGAAATTGAAATTGAAATTGAAATTGAAATTGAAATTGAAATTGAAATTGAATGCGTGTACGTCGGCGCCATTCGATTTTGATTAAAAACGATTCTTCTGGAATTGGAATTGGAATTGGAATTGGAATTGTATTCTATTACATAACACTCTCATTCATGCTCAGCTGAATTAAGGTATGGGATAAAATATTGATCAGCGGTCTAAGCCAAGCTGGAAACAGCTTGGCTTAGGTGGTCAGGAGAATACGACCCACGCGAATCTATTGGGCGGGTGGGTGGGCCGTTCATCTGACCACTGTTCCGCTGGAACTGAGCAAGAAGGGAGTGTCCTGCATATTGCCACTGTGCACGTGCACGTAATTCTGAGTAATCCCGATATTTATAGAGTACGTAAATCGCGCGTAATTCTGAGTAATTCCGATCTTTATAGAGTACGTAAATCGCGCGTAATTCTGAGTAATTCCGATATTTATAGAGTACGTAAATCGCGCGTAATTCTGAGTAATTCCGATCTTTATAGAGTACGTAAATCGCGCGTAATTCCGAGTAATCCCGATCTTTATAGAGTACGTAAATCGCGCGTAATTCTGAGTAATCCCGATATTTATAGAGTACGTAAATCGCGCGTATTCTGAGTAATTCCGATCTTTATAGAGTACGTAAATCGCGCGTAATTCTGAGTAATTCCGATATTTATAGAGTACGTAAATCGCGCGTAATTCTGAGTAATTCCGATCTTTATAGAGTACGTAAATCGCGCGTAATTCCGAGTAATCCCGATCTTTATAGAGTACGTAAATCGCGCGTAATTCTGAGTAATTCCGATCTTTATAGAGTACGTAAATCGCGCGTAATTCTGAGTAATCCCGATCTTTATAGAGTACGTAAATCGCGCGTAATTCTGAGTAATTCCGATCTTTATAGAGTACGTAAATCGCGCGTAATTCCGAGTAATCCCGATCTTTATAGAGTACGTAAATCGCGCGTAATTCTGAGTAATCCCGATCTTTATAGAGTACGTAAATCGCGCGTAATTCTGAGTAATTCCGATCTTTATAGAGTACGTAAATCGCGCGTAATTCTGAGTAAATCCCGATCTTTATAGAGTACGTAAATCGCGCGTAATTCTGAGTAATTCCGATCTTTATAGAGTACGTAAATCGCGCGTAATTCTGAGTAATTCCGATATTTATAGAGTACGTAAATCGCGCGTAATTCTGAGTAATTCCGATCTTTATAGAGTACGTAAATCGCGCGTAATTCTGAGTAATTCCGATATTTATAGAGTACGTAAATCGCGCGTAATTCTGAGTAATTCCGATCTTTATAGAGTACGTAAATCGCGCGTAATTCTGAGTAATCCCGATCTTTATAGAGTACGTAAATCGCGCGTAATTCTGAGTAATTCCGATCTTTATAGAGTACGTAAATCGCGCGTAATTCTGAGTAATTCCGATCTTTATAGAGTACGTAAATCGCGCGTAATTCTGAGTAATTCCGATCTTTATAGAGTACGTAAATCGCGCGTAATTCTGAGTAATTCCGATCTTTATAGAGTACGTAAATCGCGCGTAATTCTGAGTAATTCCGATATTTATAGAGTACGTAAATCGCGCGTAATTCTGAGTAATTCCGATCTTTATAGAGTACGTAAATCGCGCGTAATTCTGAGTAATCCCGATCTTTATAGAGTACGTAAATCGCGCGTAATTCTGAGTAATTCCGATCTTTATAGAGTACGTAAATCGCGCGTAATTCCGAGTAATCCCGATCTTTATAGAGTACGTAAATCGCGCGTAATTCTGAGTAATTCCGATCTTTATAGAGTACGTAAATCGCGCGTAATTCTGAGTAATTCCGATCTTTATAGAGTACGTAAATCGCGCGTAATTCTGAGTAATTCCGATATTTATAGAGTACGTATATCGCGCGTAATTCTGAGTAATTCCGATCTTTATAGAGTACGTAAATCGCGCGTAATTCTGAGTAATTCCGATCTTTATAGAGTACGTAAATCGCGCGTAATTCTGAGTAATTCCGATCTTTATAGAGTACGTAAATCGCGCGTAATTCTGAGTAATTCCGATCTTTATAGAGTACGTAAATCGCGCGTAATTCTGAGTAATCCCGATCTAATCGCGCGTAATTCTGAGTAATTCCGACCTTTGTAGAGTACGTAAATCTTTATATTGTATGTAATCGCTCGTAATTTTGTAGAATTCCACATTTTATTTGTTACGTAATTGCGGTTCATAAATATAGTATATAATCCGGCGAAAGATAAATTAGTTACTGACTTGGAAAATTTTAGTCATTAGAAGAGTAGCAAATATTTTGTCATGCCTGGCCTAGATCAGTGAATAGAGATAATATTTCGCAGTCGATATTACTTTCACAATGGCCTGTCAGGCTCAGTTTTAAATTTACATCATTTTCTCATTTTCTATATCAAATATTTTTTTGGTGGAAGGTTATTTGATCACATTATGATTGCACTTATTCAGGTAAATTCTACAGTGTGGACACTCGAACCGTGAACACTTCGATAATGAATGCTGTAAGTCTTGGTACGAGAATGGCTTGAGCCAAGCAATCGGAAATACGAATTTTTGATAGCTCAGCGTATTTGAGAAGTTATATGGCAGTAGAAAGTACGGAAAATAACGATCTCGAAGTGTTCACGGTTCGATCAAGATTTAGTATTATTTTATGGGATTGGAAGTTACAGTTCATAAATCACAATAATTGTAGATATTCTATATCTTGTACATTTACAAGAACATTTCCAATGCCAATAAATGGTTAAAACGCACCTGTGAACTATGAATGTTGTCAAGTTTATTCTGTAGTTTATCAAATCATCCAAGAGTTCGAATGTATTACTATTGATCAGTACATGGACATTATCGTTCATTATGACTCTTTAT
>JAUJYZ010001229.1:17500-81436 GCA_033675265.1 Actinostola sp. cb2023 | reverse complement strand
AAGAAAATATTCCCGTCTGTATTATGTATATCAGGGCTTGCGGAAACTATACGAAATTTACAGGATAATATCCGAAAATAAATAAATCGTTTGAAAAATCGAGATGAAAGGCACACGACTTCGTATTTTTTGTTTTGACAATTTTAGTAAAGTTTTTCACGAATGTCTTGCGCATGCTAATCAATCACTTCTAGTTACATAGTTTTGGGTTTGTGATTACCCTTTCAGAGAGGGTTGTTTTAACTCCCAAAAGTGTAGCCCGACTCCTTTATAAG
The DNA here is from genome assembly GCA_033675265.1 of Actinostola sp. cb2023. Lineage (NCBI taxonomy): Eukaryota > Metazoa > Cnidaria > Anthozoa > Actiniaria > Actinostolidae > Actinostola > Actinostola sp. cb2023. The sequence goes on along the minus strand of JAUJYZ010001229.1, from coordinate 81,161 downwards.
GATCGTTGCACTCCTCAAGAGTCCGGTGACTCTTATAAAGAGCGGCATGACCCTTACAACGGGTTAATTTAACCCCCTTTTGGGTCATACCAACCCCTTTGGTGTTAAAACGACTCACTCAAAGGGTCAAAATGACTCTTTTGGTAGAAGAGTCAAAACAGCTCCTTGGGTTCAAAACGACTCCTCTGTTTTTACAGTAGGTATACCCATTCCTATACCCCACAGCTGTACGCTTGCTGTAAGCTTGTTTGCGTTAAGCCACTCTTTGACATTGAACAAATCTGATTTAGAAAAATGGTTAATGCTATCAACATTATCAGATGCGAAAGTTAGATGAGTATCATCTGCATACATACGAGGCTGACAATGGGAAATACAGTTTGGGAGATCGTTGATGTAAAGGAGGAACAGCAAAGGCCCCAGGATGGTCCCCTGAGGAATGCCACATGATAGTGAACAGTTTATCTGACAAATAGCCATTCACTAAGCATTTTTGATTGCGTTCACTCAGATAGGAATTGAACCAGTCATTAGAGATACCCCAATGCCATACTCGTATAATTTCGACAAAAGAATGACATGGTCCACCGTATCGAAAGCTTTTTTGAGATCTAAGAAAACTACGGCGTTTATTTCACCCTTGTCAATGTTAACAGCCCAATTGTCAGTAGCCTCGAGTAATGCAGTGACAGTAGAGTGAAGGTGTCGAAACCCTGACTGGTGACTAGAAAGTAGGTTATTACTGATCAGTTAAATATGTGAAGACCTGATCGTAAACTATTCTTTCAAACACTTTCGCCACTACCGGGATAATTGAGATTGGGCGGTAGTTATTCAGATCGTCACGTTTCCCCTGTTTGAATAGTGGAATAACTTTAGAACACTTCCAGTCATCTGGGAAAATGCCTGTGACAATAGAGCGATTGAAAATGGAACAAAGAGAGCAAGCAATCAGGTCAGCACATTCACAAAGTAGCCTGGCAGAGATTGAATCCAGGCCAGTTGCTTTAGATTTGCTTAGTTTAGATACTAATGAATAAACTGTAGTTATATTGGTTTGTTTTAGCTCGAATAAATTTGCATTGTTGGAAATAAAATCAAGATATTCTAAATGTGAGCGGCTTTCATCGGGTATTGCACTAGCTAACCTAGGCCCAACACTAGCGAAGTGTTCATTAAATGCCTCAGCTAGCTTTTGTGCATCAACAATGGAGTTACCGTTATTGTTTATCGTTTATTAGTCGGGCTTCCTGTGGAAGCCCTGACTCTAAAAATGAGAAGCGTTCTTTGTCGTCGTTGACCTCAAATCCTGTGCATGCGCCCTGTGCCGGCCGAAGGAGACATAAAGTCTGGCCAAGAAAGATTAGAAAGCACAAACCAATCAGGGAAAGCACCGGAGGTCAAGGGGTCGAAATATAAGTCTTTTTTCGTCTGTATCTAAATTTAGATTGAAACAGGACGCTCTAGTAGCGTGAAGCCGGACTGCTAATTAACGTTTTTACTGATATACTGTAAAGTTCGCAGTACTGAAATTGCAAGGAAAGCATGTTCTATCGAGCTCGAATCACGCAACGACGAGCAACCAAAAACTGTTTCAATCGCACTATAAGATATCTATATTTAGTTCAAATAGGTTACATTTCATTTAGAAGCCCGACTTCACGCTAGAAGAGCGTCTAGTTGTTAATAGGGTCAAGGCAAAGGTTAATGACTGTTGAGACTGTCCCGTCATTAACAATTAATGGAGCTTAATTCTATCAAACAAGTCTCCAGTACGAAATCACTTGGAGTATTAATTGATGAAAGTCTGTCTTGGAATTAACGCACATATCGACAAATTATCTAAAAAAATTGCCTCTGGTATCGGGGCCCTGAAACGTATTAGACCTTTTGTTCCTCACAGAACTCTGCAGCTTATCTTTACTTCGCTGATCCAGCCACATTTTGATTACTGCAGTGTTGTGTGGGGAAATTGTGGTAACGGACCCTGGCCTCTAAATTACAAAAGCTACAAAATCGTGCGGCTCGGGTTTTAACTTTCTCCAGCTATGACACTAATGCCGATGATCTATTTGAATTGCTCGGTTGGAAAAAACTGGACTGCCAACGCCAAATTCAAAAAGCTGTTATGGTCTATAAATCACTTAATGGTCTTGCTCCGGATTACCTTCGCTCAAAATTTCGTAGACCGTAGCAGCGTTACAAGCTATTCATTGCGGGACACCGAGTGCAAACTTACTATACCATTTCCTCGCACTAATTATCGAAAAAATAGCTTTAGCTATAATGGGGCTGTTCTTTGGAATGGCCTCCCAAACGAATTACGGCAAGCACAAACCCTTAGTAGTTTTCGTGCTGGCTGTAAACGATTTTTTTAACTAGTTCACTAAATACACGGCACTCCTGAAAAGCAGGTTATTTTGTTTACTTATAGTATTAGTTTTTATATATAATAATTAGATAGATAGAGTGTTTATGTATATAGATATTTACAATTTTATCATATTTCTTTGTAAAATCCTGATGGGTCCACCGTGTTTAAATAAAGTTATATTACACTTATACCAATAGCTGTAACTGTACACATAGCTATACCCATGCCTATACCCACACATATACCAACACCTATACCTGTACCCATAGCTGTACCTATACCTATATACGTATACCTCATACCCATACCTCTATACCTCTATATCTGTACCTATACCTATACCTATACCTATACCTATACCTATACCTATACCTATACCTATACCTATACCTATACCTATACCTATACCTATACCTATACCTATACCTATACCTATACCTATACCTATACCTATACCTATACCTGTACCAATACCTATACCTATACCTATACCTATACCTGTACCTGTACCTGTACCTGTACCTATACCTATACCTATACCTATACCTATACCTATACCTATACCTATACCTATACCTATACCTATACCTATACCTATACCTGTACCTATACCTATACCTATACCTATACCTGTACCTGTACCTATACCTATACCTGTACCTATACCTATACCTATACCTATACCTATACCTATACCTATACCTATACCTATACCTATACCTATACCTATACCTATACCTATACCTTATACCTATACCAATACCTATACCTATACCTATACCTATACCTATACCTATACCTATACCTATACCTATACCTATACCTGTACCTGTACCTGTACCTGTACCTATACCTATACCTGTACCTATACCTATACCTATACCTATATACCTATACCTATACCTATGTACCTGTACCTATACCTATACCTATACCTATACCAATACCTATACCTATACCTATACCTATACCTATACCTATACCTATACCTATACCTATACCCATACCCATACCTATACCTATACCTATACCCATACCCTATACCTGTACCTATACCTATACCTATACCTATACCTATACCTATACCTATACCTATACCTATACCTATACCTATACCTATACCTGTACCTGTACCTATACCTATACCTGTACCTATACCTATACCTCCCCCCATACCTATACCTATACCTATACCTGTACCTATACCTATACCTATACCTATACCCATACCCTATACCTGTACCTATACCTATACCTATACCAATACCTGTACCTGTACCTATACCTATACCTATACCAATACCTGTACCTGTACCTATACCTCTATATCTGTACCTATACCTATAGTACCTATACCCATACCTGTACCTCTGTACCTATACCCATACCCTATATCTGTACCTGTACCCATAGCTGTACCTATACCTATACCTATACCTATACCTATACCTATACCTATACCTATACCTATACCTATACCTATACCTATACCTATACCTATACCTATACCTATACCTATACCTATACCTATACCTATACCTATACCTATACCTATACCTATACCTATACCTATACCTGTACCTATACCTCCCCATACCTATACCTGTACCTGTACCTATCTGCATAGCTATTATACCCAGCTACAGTGTCTATTGTACTGTAAATATGCCTGACCTATTTGTATATGTATATCACAGGCATCAGAGAAACTTGCTCCAAGGATGCAATCAAACCAAAGGACAGAACGAACTGTGGATATGCTGGAATCGGTAGAGAGAGATGTCTCAGTGTGGCTAATAAGAATGGTGTCTGCTGTTATGACAACTCTGTACCGGGTGTCCCGTGGTGTTTCTATCCTGCTGGTATGTATTGTACTAGGTTGAGTAGATATTTATCCACGGCGAAATGAAATTAAAGAGATGCAGCTCTAATCCAGGATTAAACCTTAAGAAAACTAAAAAGTTGGCCTTTCAGATTTCGAGCCATACTTATACTTGTATCCATAGCGATACCTGCACGTGTCTATACCTCTATATCTGTACCTGTACCTGTACCTATACCTGTACCCATACCTATACCTATACCTGTACCCAAACCGATACGTGTACCTATACCTGTACCCATACCGATACCTGTATCTATACCTCTATATCTGTACCTGTACCTGTACCTGTACCCATACCTGTACCTATACCTGTACCCATACCTGTACCTATACCTATACCTGTACCCATACCTATACCTATACCTATACCCATACCGATACCTGTATCTATACCTCTATATCTGTAACTGTACCCATACCTGTACCCATACCTGTACCCATACCTGTACCCATACCTGTACCCATACCTGTACCCATACCTGTACCCATACCTATACTAATTAGTACCTGTACCTGTACCTATATACGTATACCTTATACCCATACCTATATACCTGTACTAATTAGTACCTGTACCTATACCTATATACGGATACCTCATACCCATACCTGTACCTGTACTAATTAGTACTGTACCTATACCTATATACGTATACCTTATACCCATACCTGTACCTGTACTAATTAGTACTGTACCTATACCTATATACGTATACCTTATACCCATACCTATATACCTGTACTAATTAGTACTGTACCTATACCTATATACGTATACCTTATACCCATACCTTTATACCTGTACTAATTAGTACCTGTACCTATATACGTACGTATACCTCATACCCATACTTATATCTGTACTAATTATATTAGTACCTGTACCTATACCTATATACGTGTATCTTATACCCATACCTGTACCTGTACTAATTAGTACCTGTACCCATACCTATATACGTACACCTTATACCCATACCTATACCTGTACTAATTAGTACCTGTACCCATACCTATATACGTATACCTTATACCCATACCTATATACCTGTACTAATTAGCACCTGTACCCATACCTATATACGTATACCTTATACCCATACCTGTACTAATTAGTATCTGTACCCATACCTATATACGTTTACCTTGTATCCATACCTGTACTAATTAGTACCTGTACATGTACCTATATACGTATACCTTATACCCATACCTATACCTGTACTAATTAGTACCTGTACCTATACCTATATACGTATACCTTATACCCATACCTATACCTGTACTAATTAGTACCTGCACCTATACATATATACATATACCTTATACCCATATACCTCTATATCTGTATCTGTATCCATTCCTATACCCACACCCACACCAATAGCTGTACCTATACCTCCTCATACCTATACCTATACCTGTACCTATACCTATACCCATACCCTATATCCATACCATATACCTATACCCATACCCATACCCTATACCCATACCCTATACCCATACCTATACCTATACCTATACCTATACCCATACCTGTACCTCTGTACCTATACCCATACCCTATACCCATACCTATACCCATACCTATACCAATACCTCCTCATACCTATACCTATACCTGTACCTATACCTCTATATCTGTACCTACACCCTATACCTATACCCATACCTGTACCCATACCTGTACCCATACCCTATACCTATACCCATACCCATACCCTATACCCATACCTATACCCATACCCATACCTGTAACTATACCTATACCCATACCCTATACCCATACCTATACCCATACCCATACCCATACCTGTACCTATACCCTATACCCATACCCATACCTGTACCCATACCTGTACCCATACCCTATACCTATACCCATACCCATACCCTATACCCATACCTATACCCATACCCATACCTGTACCTCTATATCTGTACCTATACTTGTACCCATACCCATACCTGTACCTATACCTGTACCCATACCTCTACCCATACCTCTACCTCTATATCTGTACCTATACCCTATACCTATACCCATACCTGTACCCATACCTGTACCTATACCTGTACCCATACCTGTACCTATACCTGTACCCATACCGCTACCCATACCCATACCTGTACCTATACCTATACCTATACCTATACCTATACCTATACCTGTACCTATACCTGTACCCATACCCATACCTGTACCTATACCTGTACCCATACCGCTACCCATTCCTCTACCTATACCTGTACCTATACCTATACCTATACCTATACTTATACCCATACCTATACCTGTACCTATACCTATACCTATACCTGTACCCATACCTGTACCCATACCTATACCCATACCCTATACCTATACCTATACCTGTACCTGTACCTATACCTATACCTATACCTATACCTATACCTATACCTATACCCATACCCATACCTATACCTGTACCTATACCTATACCTATACCTATACCTATACCTGTACCCATACCTATACCTATACCTATATCTATACCTGTACCTGTACCTATACCTATACCTATACCTGTACCCATACCTATACCTATTCCTATACCCATACCTATACCTGTACCTATACCTATACCTATACCTATATACCTATACCTATACCTGTACCCATACCTATACCTATACCTATACCTATACCTATACCTATACCTATACCTATACCTATACCTATACCTATACCTATACCTATACCTATACCTATACCAATACCTGTACCCATACCTGTACCTATACCTATACAGTATACCTATACCTGTACCTATATCTGTACCTATACCTGTACCCATACCTGTACCTATACCTCTACCCATACCCATACCGCTACCTCTATATCTGTACCTATACCCTATACCTATACCCATACCTGTACCCATACCTGTACCCATACCTGTACCTCTATATCTGTACCTATACCTATACCTGTACCCATACCTATACCCATACCTGTACCCATACCTGTATCTATACCTCTATGTCTGTACCTGTACCCATACCTGTACCTATACCTGTACCCATACCTATACCAATACCTCTACCCATACCTGTACCCATACCTGTACCCATACCTGTACCCATACCTGTACCTATACCTGTACCCATACCTATACCAATACCTCTACCCATACCTGTACGCATACCTGTATCTATACCTCTATATCTGTACCTATACCTGTACCCATACCTATACCCATACCTGTACCCATACCTGTATCTGTACCTCTATGTCTGTACCTGTACCCATACCTGTACCTATACCTATACCTATACCCATACCTATACCTATACCTATACCCATACCCTATACCTATACCTGTACCTATACCTATACCTATACCTATACCTATACCCATACCTATACCTATACCTATACCCATACCCTATACCTACACCTGTACCTATACCTATACCTATACCTATACCTATACCCTATACCCATACCTATACCTGTACCTATACCTATACCTATACCTGTACCCATACCTGTACCCATACCTATACCCATACCCTATACCTATACCTGTACCTATACCTATACCTATACCTATACCTATACCCATACCTATACCTGTACCTATACCTATACCTATACCTATACCTATACCTATACCTGTACCCATACCTATACCTATACCTATACCTGTACCTGTACCTATACCTATACCTGTACCCATACCTATACCTATACCTATACCCATACCTATACCTGTACCTATACCTATACCTATACCTATACCTATACCTGTACCCATACCTATACCTATACCTATACCTATACCTATACCTATACCTATACCTATACCTATACCTATACCTATACCTATACCTATACCTATACCTATACCTATACCTATACCTATACCTATACCAATACCTGTACCCATACCTGTACCTATACCTATACCTATACCTATACCTGTACCTATACCTGTACCTATACCTGTACCCATACCTGTACCTATACCTCTACCCATACCCATACCGCTACCTCTATATCTGTACCTATACCCTATACCTATACGCATACCTGTACCTATACCTGTACCCATACCTGTACCTCTATATCTGTACCTATACCTATACCTGTACCCATACCTATACCCATACCTGTACCCATACCTGTATCTATACCTCTATGTCTGTCCCTGTACCCATACCTGTACCTATACCTGTACCCATACCTATACCAATACCTCTACCCATACCTGTACCCATACCTGTACCCATACCTGTACCCATACCTGTACCTATACCTGTACCCATACCTATACCAATACCTCTACCCATACCTGTACGCATACCTGTATCTATACCTCTATATCTGTACCTGTACCTGTACCCATACCTGTACCTATACCTATACCTGTACCCATACCTGTACCTATACCTATACCTATACCCATAGCTATTCCCATTCCTATACCCACACCCTCACAAATAGCTGTACCTGTACCCATAGCTATACCTCCCCATACCTATACCTGTACATGTACCTATCTGCATAGCTATTATACCCAGCTACAGTGTCTATTGTACTGTAAATATGCCTGACCAATTTGTATATGTATATCACAGACATCAGAGAAACTTGCTCCAAGGATGCAATCAAACCAAAGGACAGAAATAACTGTGGATATGCTGGAATCGGTAAAGAGAGATGTCTCAGTGTGGCTAATAAGAATGGTGTCTGCTGTTATGACAACTCTGTACCGGGTGTCCCGTGGTGTTTCTATCCTGCTGGTATGTATTGTACTAGGTTGAGTAGATATTTATCCACAGGTTAAATGAAATTAAAGACATGCAGCTCTAATCCAGGATTTAACCTTAAGAAAACTAAAAAGTTGGCCTTTCAAATTTCGAGCCATACCTATACTTGTACCGATACCTGTATCTATACCTGTACCCATACCTGTACCTGTACCCATACCTATACCTATACCTATACCTATACCTATACCTATACCTATACCTATACCTGTACCCATACCTATACCTATACCTATACCTATACCTATACCTATACCTATACCTGTACCCATACCTATACCTATACCTATACCTGTACCCATACCTCTGTACCTGTAACCATACCCAATACCTGTACCCATACCTGTACCCATACCTCTGTACCTGTACCCATACCCTATACCTGTATCCATACCTGTACCCATACCTGTACCCATACCTATACCTGTACCTGTACCTCTGTACCTGTACCTATACCTGTACCCATACCTGTACCCATACCTGTACCCATACCTGTACCTATACCTGTACCTATACCTGTACCCATACCTCTGTACCTGTACCCATACCCTATACCTGTATCCATACCTGTACCCATACCTGTACCCATACCTCTGTACCTATACCCATACCCTATATATGTACCCATACCTGTACCCATACCCATACCTGTACCCATACCTATACCTGTACCTGTACCTCTGTACCTGTACCTATACCTGTACCCATACCTGTACCCATACCTGTACCTATACCTGTACCTATACCTGTACCCATACCTATAAACATTATGATACCTACAATGTCCCACACCTACATAGCATACCAATAGCTGTACCTATGTCCGTACCTATACCTATATACGTATACCTTATACCCATACCTATGCTAATTAGTACCTGTACCTGTACCTATACCTATATACGTATACCTTATACCCATACCTATATACCTGTACTAATTAGTACCTGTACCCATACCTATATACGTATACCTCATACCCATACTTATACCTGTACTAATTAGTACATGTACCTATACCTATATACGTATACCTTATACCCATACTTATACCTGTACTAATTAGTACCTGTACCCATACCTATAAACGTATACCTTATACCCATAACTATACCTGTACTAATTAGTACCTGTACCCATACCTATACCTATACCTATACCTATACCTATACCTATACCTATACCTATACCAATACCTATACCTATACCAATACCTGTACCAATACCTATACCTATATCAATCAATCAATCAATCAAAGCTTTTATTTAACAACGGAGTCTCTTCAATACAATATGATTGGTCTACCAGAGAGCCGTATATATAGATATAAATAATAATTTACAATAAGTTAAAAAGGTTCTATTTACATATCATATATTATTTATAAGTAATACCATGGCACTGGGGCGAGGGACTTTTACTAAACTTCCCGAGGCTGAGGGACATTTAATCACTAATATCCCTCAGTGCCATGGTATTAGTTTGTAATACCATGATCACCGAGGAAATGGACAAAAATACAGGCTTGAGTTAACCGGCGCAAAGGAGAATATATTATAGTGTTTTGTGAAAGAGACTTGATTAGACTGTACTCTGGGGAATGCTTCGTGTTGTACATCCTTGTTTCATTTGCACAATAAAAGAGTATAAATTAGTTATAGTAAGGAGTACCTGTAGGTAAACAGATCAGAAATGGCGGAAGGTCGGTTTACTTTTATGAGAGATGACGAAGTGGAGCAAGTAAGGGAGAATACGGTTCCTCAAAACACTAAAAAGCACATACAGAAAAAGAGGAAAGTGCCAACTAATATAATTATATTTCATTGTGTGAACAAATAACAGAAATAGGTCTAATAAAATATCCTTTGAATTCGACTTTTGTGCATTTCCTTCTATTGCGCATGCGTTAACGATGTTGTATTTTGAGCTTCACACATCCCACACGTCTTGAATGCTCGAGTCATCATAAGTAGAGGAGCGATTATTAAAGTACTATTTGGTTTGCTCTTGGGTCCCAATGATTGTGTGTATACACCTGGTGTATATGAGGGACTGACTTGCATCCTCATGCATAGTAATGAGGGAGATTTAGTCTAAATTTCCCTCATTACTATGCATGAGCGATGCTTGACTTAGAGCTTTCGCGAGGGATGTTCGATGTTACAGTGAGGACACACTAACCGGGACCACTTGAGCAAAACTGACCAATCAGATTACAGCTGAAAATAATCACATCAGTTCAACAAAAGTTGTCTGGGCCAATCAGCGTTATAGTCATAATGATGATTGGCGCAGATGACTTGTTGGAATGTGATTATTTTCAGCTGTAATCTGATTGGTCAGTTTTGCTCAAGGGGTCCCGGTTAGTGTGTCCTCACTGTAAATGTCCCTCGTGGAACAATGAAAACCGAGGTGATCATGGTATTATAATAATAAATTACATGTATTATAAAAGTACAACTTATATATAATGAAAAATAATATTAATTTTATAAATAACAATACAAATCTACATTATAAGCTTACTAAATAAATCTTTGTTTTCTAATTGTGCTTTAAAAGTAATTGTGCTATGCTGGACACGCGCCTCAGCAGGGATTTTATTCCAGAGTACAGAACCTCTATAGTGGAAGGTACATTTCCCTGCCTTTGATTTAGGTCTAGCGATATGTAAATTAGAAGATGAATTTCTCAGGTTATACGAATGTATATCCGTAGTAGAGGTAAAAATATCCTTTAAATAGGAGGGTGATAAATCAGTATATATTTTATACATAATTATTGCTAATTTTCTGGTTCGTCTGTACTCCAATTTTTCCCAACCCAGCTCATCCAATAAGACCTTAGATCGTGTTTCATAATTTTTCTGCTTAATGATTCTAGCTGATCTATTTTGTAGCCGTTGAAGTTTGTCAGACATTCCTTTACTAGTGGAATCCCAAATAGAGCTACAATAATCAAAGTAGGGTAGAATTAGAGCTCTATACATACACAACCGTGTTTCAAGTGGTAGGATTGAGCCTAGGCGCTTAAAATATAGCTAGACCTGTTGTGATTTTCTTTGAGATCAAAAGAATGTGTGAAGTCCAGGTTAGGTTTTGATCAATCAGAAGTCCTGACGATTTATATTCAGACTTTCTCTCCAGTGGCACATCGTCGTCTGCCTTAATATTAAAAGTATTTGGTACTTGAGCGAGTTTAAACTGACTCCCTATGAGCATGTATTTGTTTTTTTTTGACATTTAAAGTTAATTTATTTGCTCTAAGCCAAGTTTGGATTTGGTCCAGATCATGATTCATTTGAGTTTGAAGCACATGCGGATCTTCTGTTGATGTAGTTAATGTAGTATCATCAGCATACATCCTTGGCGTGGAGAAAAGGTTACATGCAAGGAGATCATTAACGTAAAGAATAATGCACCTGTCAATGTAAACCCCCGCCCCCCCAACCCCGGGAATTAGGCGGGGATTGGGTTTTTCTGTTTCTAATGAGTACTAATACACCACTATGCGGGGCATTTCATTGTATCTAATGCCCCGCTCTTTGTTGGATTATACTAAAAAATACATTTACTGGCAAACATGTTTTCTTTTTTCATATTTTTATTTTCTATTTCTTTTCTTCCCGGCCTGATGTAGATACTGTGGACAAAAGAAAACCAGTTTTTTATGAAGTAGACAATTTGATTAGAATTTTTAAATAGAATACAATATTATTGATGCCCAAAAAGAAGACATATATAGTATCATCTCAAATAATTTCTGATACATCAGTAATAATATAATAAGTTCGAAAAAAAACTTGAAGTGTCAGTCACGGTTCGAGTGCCCATTTGTCCAGTTGTAACACATAATTTTAATTTGCAATATTCGATCAAAACACAATCCTAGATACTTCAAGATCATCTATGAAGCCTTCTGCGGCTGGAATAATAACGTATTTTCAAACAAACAATGAAATACATACCTTGCTTGACTGATTGCACGAGGTCAAATGAGCCAAACCGGTCAGCGGTTTTTTATGTCTAACCCGACCCAATCCCCACTCAGATTACCGGATGGTGGCCAAACACGGCTAATGCTCCGCTTACCGAGGAATGATTTTGTGCTGAATACCCCGCTAATCCCCGCATCGCCCCGGGGTTGGGGGGGGGGGGGGGGGGGGGGGGGCGGGGTTTACATTGACAGGTGCATAAATAATAACGGGCCTAATATTGATCCTTGGGGGATTCCACATGTAAGAGTAGAAAAGTCTGACATAACTCCATCAATTATAGTTTTCTGTTTACGTTCATCAAGATAGGAATTGAACCAATCTAGGGTTATAGAGGTAACCCCATATGATATAAGCTTTTGTAGCAGAATAGAATGATTCATAATATCAAAAGCTTTCTTGAGGTCCAGGAAAATTACGCCATTAAGTTTGTTGTTATCTATATTCCTAAGCCATTCATTTGTAGTTTCGAGTAAGGTTGTTTCAGTGCTATACATTGGTCTAAAACCTGACTGCGACTCAGTCAACAAGTTGTGTAGATTTAAATATGCATAAAGTTGTTTAAAAACAATTCTTTCAATTAATTTGCTCACAACAGGTAGAACTGAGATTGGTCTATAGTTATTTGGATCTGTCTTAATATCATCTTTAAAAATAGGATAAACCTTGGCATATTTCCACTTATCTGGGAAGATACCAGTTGAAATTGATAGATTTATTATAAATGTTAAAGAAGTTACAATGACAGGTGCTGCCTCTTTCAAGAGGCGGGGTGATATATTATCTAATCCAGTGGCTTTGTTTGTTGACATTGATTTTAGTATGCTCAGAATTTCATCGGGTGTTGTGGGTTTAAGATGGAAGGTATGTTCAGTTGGAGTAATATAATCGGTAAACCTGTACCTATACCTGTACCTATACCTATACCTATACCTATACCTATACCTATACCTATACCTATACCTATACCTATACCTATACCTATACCTATACCTATACCTATACCTATACCAATACCTATACCTATACCTATACCTATACCTATACCTATACCTATACCTATACCTATACCTATACACCTATACCAATACCTATACCTATACCTATACCTGTACCAATACCTATACCTATACCTATACCTATACCTATACCTATACCCAATACCCAGTATACCTATACCTATACCTATACCTATACCTATACCTATACCTATACCTATACCTATACCTATACCTATACCTATACCTATACCTATACCTATACCTATACCTATACCTATACCTATACCTATACCTATACCTATACCTATACCTATACCCTATACCTATACCAATACCTATACCTATACCTATACCTATACCTATACCTATACCTATACCTATACCTATACCTATACCTATACCTATACCTATACCTATACCTATACCTATACCTATACCTATACCTACCTATACCTATACCTATACCTATACCTATACCTATACCTATACCTATACCTATACCTATACCTATACCTATACCTATACCTATACCTATACCTATACCTATACCTATACCTATACCTATACCTATCACCTATACCTATACCAATACCTGTACCAATACCTATACCTGTACCTGTACCTATGCCTATACCTATACCTATACCTATACCTATACCTATACCTATACCTATACCTATACCTATACCTATACCTATACCTATACCTATACCTATACCTATACCTATACCTATACCTATACTTGTACCAATACCTGTACCTATACCTATACTAATACCTGTACCTATACCTATACCTATACCAATACCTATACCTATACCTATACCTATACCTATACCTATACCTATACCTATACCTATACCTATACCTATACCTATACCTATACCTATACCTATACCTATACCTATACCTATACCTATACCTATACCTATACCTATACCTATACCTATACCTATACCTATACCTATACCTATACCTATACCTATACCTATACCTATACCTATACCTATACCTGTACCAATACCTATACCTATACCTATACCTGTACCAATACCTATACCTATACCAATACCTATACCTATACCTGTACCAATACCTATACCAATACCTATACCAATACCTATACCTATACCTATACCTATACCTATACCTATACCTATACCTATACCTATACCTATACCTATACCTATACCTATACCTATACCTATACCTATACCTATACCTATACCTATACCTATACCTATACCTATACCTATACCTATACCTATACCTATACCTATACCTATACCTATACCTATACCTATACCTGTACCAATACCTGTAGTAGTATAACTTTATTTATTCACGGTAAAATCATCAGGATTTACAACTTTTAGATAATAAAAATAACTAATATAATAACTACAATAACAAATTCTATAACTATAAAATATTAAAAACAAAAGAACCTGCTTTACATGAATGCCGTGCTTCTACTTAATATGGCTAATTGGTAGAGAAGAAACTGCTGCAGCCTGAGCGAAAATTGCTTAGAGTTTTGGCCTGCCGCAACTCCACAGGGAGGCTATTCCATAACACCGCACCACTATAACTAAAGCTATTTTTTAGGAAGTTAGTGCGAGGAAATGGAATAGCGAGTTTGCTCTCGGTGTCTCTTAGAGAATAATTTGAAACGCTGCTACGGTCAATAAATTTTGTGCAAAGGTAGTCGGGGGCGAGCCCATTAACCGATTTGTAAACCATGACAGCTTTGTGAACTTGGCGTTGTGTTTCAAGTTTTTGCCAGCCAAGTTCCTCGAAAAGACGATCGGCATTAGTGCCATAGCTTGAAAAAGTTAAAATCCTTGCTGCACGATTTTGTAATTTCTGCAGTTTATCCGCAAGGGTTTTATTGCAGTTCCCCCATACAACATTGCAGTAATCAAAATGCGGTTGTATGAGTGAGTTAAATATGAACTGCAGAGTTTTCCTAGGAACAAACGATCGAATGCGCTTCAGGGCTATTATACCCAGCTACAGTGTCTATTGTACTGTAAATATGCCTGACCTTTTTGTATATGTATATCACAGGCATCAGAGAAACTTGCTCCAAGGATGCAATCAAACCAAAGGACAGAACGAACTGTGGATATGCTGGAATCGGTAGAGAGAGATGTCTCAGTGTGGCTAATAAGAATGGTGTCTGCTGTTATGACAACTCTGTACCGGGTGTCCCGTGGTGTTTCTATCCTGCTGGTATGTATAGTGCGCTTAGATGTGTCTAACTAGAGAAGGAGAGATCCCCGGGAGACTCCCACATATAAAGTGGTGGGGATGCTCGTCGTACCTTTTAGGGTTTGAAATCAGCGGTTTGGTACCGCTTAGGGGTCTCAGAAAAAAAAAAAAAAAAAAAAAAAAAAAGAGGAACACCAAGACACAAAGTCGGTACCTTTTAGGGTGTCTGTCAGCAAATAAACAGCAAATAACATTTGTTTTGCGAAGCTTCTGAGGCGTCGCAAATTAACCGCAAAATGCAAAGGAATTCAATATACTTATTGGTTTAGACTTGGTACCTCTTAGGAGGTGAAAATTATCTCATGCCACGCCCACTTGCAAGAGACTCGGGTACCTTTTAGGGGTCATTTTCAAAATTTCCAACGAGCATCCTAACCACTTTATATATGGGAGTCCCCCTCCTACACCCCAACCGCTGCCCCCCTACCCCCCATCCACCCCTACCCCCCATCCACCCCTACCCCCCATCCACCCCTACCCCCCACCCCTACCCCCCACCCCATAACCCCCCCTCCCACCAGGCGAGAGATACGATTTTCGGTCATATCATGTGGCTGCACACCGGCAAGACTGAATAATTTTCTCGTTATTCTTTTTAGGAGCTCAGTATTAGAAAGTCACCATGATCAAAGACAAAGCTCTAAAAGTTAAACACAGTTAAAACTAACTACCGAATAGAGCACAAGCACTAAAACCATGAAATAACATCAAAAGTTGTTACTGCCTAATAGTTTTTATTTAGTCACTATTTAGCCACTATCATCCAACCATAACATGATCTTGAATAAAGGCTTCTGATCAGCAGTAAAGTCATAATGAACAGCAAGTCTATTGTGTATTGACATTTAAAAA
This sequence comes from Actinostola sp. cb2023, assembly GCA_033675265.1. NCBI lineage: Eukaryota > Metazoa > Cnidaria > Anthozoa > Actiniaria > Actinostolidae > Actinostola > Actinostola sp. cb2023. Next base: position 63,980 of record JAUJYZ010001229.1, on the reverse strand, counting down.
AAGAATGTTCTGGTTGGATGATAGTGGCTAAATAGTCGCGAAATAAAAACTATTACACAGTAACAACTCAGTTTGATTTAGTTTCATGGATTTAGTGCTTGCGCATGCGCTCTAGTTAATAAACATGCGGTAAAGGGGTAATTATGGTAGTAATGGTGAAATAAACAATATAACCATAATAACGTGTCAAAGATTAGATTGCATGGACAATAGGCCATATGCACTAACGGGTCACGTGACCCAACTTTCTCAAATCAAGCAGCAGTGTCAAAATGAACTCCAGAAATGAAAAGAGCAGCTCGATATTAGTAAGAAGGCGAAATTTCAGCTTATAATGTTTAACACAGCAGAAATGGCATGAAATATAAAATTGCAAATTTTATTAAGATTCGTATGGAAAAATGTGCTGGATGGCAAAAAATGCCATCCAATGCATTTTCCAAACAAATTATTAGAAAACACTCGATTTTATATTTCATGTCATTTCTCCTGTGTCAGACGTTATGACCTGAAATTTCGCCTTCTTACTAATATCGAGCTGCTCTTTTCATTTCTGGAGTTCATTTTGACACTGCTGCTTGATTTGAGAAAGTTGGGTCACGTGACCCGTTAGTGCATATGGCCTATTCAGCCGCAAGGTAACCCAGAGTGTTCATTTTGTTCACTTGGTCATCCTGGCCTGATTGCTGGGAACTGTGGCTATTGCGATATTTAATAATTACCAACTATTTCATCGGCACTTTTCAACTTCGAGAATGACAGCTGTGCATGGGAACACCGTCTACATATACACCCTCTGTTGTATAGGGTTCTCAGTTTATTTCTATGAAGCTAAACGCTTGTGTGAAGGAGTTTTCTTACCCGGCTTATATGTGCTTAGGATTGATTGTTTGACTAGTTTTCTTCAATGCAGAGCTGTTATCTGAACAAACCGTTCAGATATTTTGATCATAAAATACAAAGAAATGTATGGAGCTGAGTTTGGGTTGAGTAAGTGACGTGGGTCGATGTCACTGACACTAAAGGTTCATAAAAATATAGTACTTCCCTCTCGAACTCCAATATAGAGTACCGAAGTGTGACGTCACGAAAACAATAATTTTCGCTTTATCAACTTTCGATCCCCGATTTCGAAAGAACATCAATAAAGAAGCTTACATGCCAAATTTGAGTGCAATCGGTTAAATAGCGGCTGAGATATGGGCAATTGAATATATAATTTCCCCACACAAATCACAGTAAATTCGGCTGGATCATAACTTTATGATATTCTTTTGAAATCGGGGACCGAAAGTTGATAAAGCGAAAATTTTATTTTTATGACGTCATCACTTCGGTACTCTATTGAGAAAAGATTTTAACTAGTGATTATAAGACCCTTCAAGATTATTTCAGTGAAGTTTCAGCTAAATCAAATTTTGAACCATTTAATTCTCAGAGGATAGGGGCCGAAATCACATTAATTTGAATATCTCATTCGTCTTTTCACATGGAAAGCTGAACTTTTAGTCTAACATGACAATTAGGCTCCTTAGCATTTTAGGCTGGTTAATGTCGACTTCTAGTAGTCACGTGACCTTTAAGGCAGAAAAAAAAAACGAATTTCAAAATGGGCCGACTTTATCACTCTTATTAGCAGCCACTTTTGAGTTATAATCATCAATAATATGAAGACGAACAAGAAACCGTCTGGAATGTATGTCCACACTGTTGCAGCAAAGAGAAAATAAAATAAATGTAAATGTTTGATTTGGTCACGTGACCTGTTTTGTAAATTATGCCCTCAAACTACGGGGGACAACCATTCCGGGCAGATTTTCAAAGACCACTACGAATGGCATCTGATAACATGTTATTCGTTATTCTGCAAACAGTTTCTAAACGGCCCGTTTAAACTGAAGTTTTCTCAAGTTTTTGACCACGTGCTTTGTCACGTGACACACCTTACATGGCTTTATGAATATGAAAATTTCAAGAAAACTTGGAAGTGGTACATCTGGTCAAGTTTTTGCTTGAACGGTGGAATATTCCTCCAAATACTAAAAAAATACTGATTTTATGCTAATTACCTAAGAGACCCAGGCCTAGAGTGCAATTTAGAAAAGCTTGAAAACTAAATAACTAATTAGTACTAAATAGCACTAATGAAACAATAGAGAAATACCTCTATTTAGTACTATTTAAAGTTAGTACTATTTCACGCTTTTCTAAATTGCACTCTATAAATTTTTTAGTCAAAATAAAAAAAGTGTACCCAAATTAAAGATCGAATATTTTATTTTAAGGTGAAAAAATATTCGATCTTTATTCCTACCCGGGGGGTGTTGGGGGGGGGGGGGGGGGTGAAGGGTTTTATGGGCGTTTTTGGGTAGGGGTGTGCGCCGCGGACACGGCCTCAAAACCCTGACCCTATTCCAGACCAAAAAATGAGATCTTCCATACCCTATTCCAGACGCACACTTAACATTATATACCCTATCCCAGAACGAGTCTGTTTCGGTAAACATTGTTTCTGCGGCTGTTTTATTTGGTGAACTGTAAGTTGCAACAGACTATGTTAAATAACGCTGGTGTAGTTGAGCGTGTTACATTGTTGTGAAAACCATACCCTATCCCAGACCAAAAAGGCACCCTATCCCAGATCTAAGCATGCTAAGGAACTCAAAAACATACCCTATCCCCAGGGGCGTAGCCAGGGGGAGGTCACAGGGTGCCTGTGACCCCCACTTCCTCTGGTTTCCCCCCATGGAAAATTCTGGCTACGCCCCTGGTCCTGCGGCACATAGCTAGCATTATTATAATACAGGGGAGTACAAGTCCCCCTCACTGTCATATACCACACAGGAGGCTGGGGCCTGGGGGAGACAGTGGTCAGTGGTCAATTCAACACCAAGCCATCTGATAATCAGGCTAGATCAATGGTAGTCTCCTCGCATCATTGTGTGATGGAACTAAGAACGGATGGGAGGAGACTAGATCAATGGATGCTGTAGTTAATATGAGTACAATCTTTTTAAATTATTATTTATTTTGATTGCCACATATAATTATTACATAATAATTTATGCAAATGAGACATAATTATCTTTAATTATAACTAGACGCTCTTGTAGCGTTAAGTCGGGCTTCTTAAAGCAAGCAGTGGTTGCTGCGATCGGTAATCTCGACTGAATCTGATTTGCTCTCGACCATATATCCATTGTCAATGAAATATTGTCAATGGCAATAAAGCTCGATCGAGCAAGAGCCCGCGCGCCGTAGACTAATGCATCAAACATGTAGGCAAGGTAGTGATGTAATGTGCTTATTGAGCGAAAACCGTGCAGAATACGTACACATGTAGATTGTACGTGTTGCAATGTTTCAGAGATAGATTGTAAAGATAACAGTGATCTAATCTGTTTATTCAGCGAAAACCGTGCAGAATACGATTGTACGTGTTGCAATGTTTCAGAGATAGATTATAAAGATAAAACACTATGGTTTAGAATGATCATAAAGTATTGTATATGTACAATGAAACAGTTTTTGGTTGCTCGTTGTTGCGTGACTCGAGCTCGATAGAACATGCTTTCCTTGTAATTTCAGTACTGCGAACTTTACAGTATATACTTCACGCTACTAGAGCATCCTGTTTCAATCTAAATTTAGATTTAGACGAGAAAAGATTTATATTTTGGCCCCTTGACCTCCGGTGCTTTCCCTGATTGGTTTGTGCTTTGTAATCTTTCTTGGCCAGACTTCATGTCTAGGTGCATGCGCTGTAGAACCCAATATGCTTTTTGGGGTCGACGAAGAAGAACGCTCTGCATTTCTAGAGTCGGGCTCCTTCCACAGGAAGCCCGACTAATAAATAGTTCATTTACACTTGTTGAAAATATATTTGCATATAAATCACTTATAATCATAGTCACCAACTATAGAACCTTAACGGTACCGACTTTATACAAACAAACCTTAAACATGTTATTTTTTAAGTTCCGATATTCTGAAGTAGAGAAAATATGGTAAATATTAGGGTATGCATCATTGAAATTTGCCATTTTCTTAAAAACTGGTAAAACAATCAGTCTCTCATATGTGTTTATTACCAAAACCCAACAATTTTACATTAAATATTATACAGACATTTTCAGCAGTCTGATAAGTGATTGTGACCACTGATTTGATTTCTGAACTAAACAGGACTCAAAAAGTCTTCGGAAATTTCTGCAGACTTTTTCTTTATATCTGGTAAATTACTGCATACAAACCGAGCAGAACTCAAAAAGTCTTCGGAAATTTCTGCGGACTTATTTTCTATATCTGGTAAAATACTGTATACCAACCGAGCAGAGCTCAAAAAGTCTTCGGAAATTTCTGCGGACTTTTTATCTATATCTGGTAAAATACTGTATACCAACTGAGCAGAGCTCAAAAAGTCTTCGGAAATTTCTGCGGACTTTTTGTCTATATCTGGTAAAATACTATACCAACTGAGCAGAGCTCAAAAAGTCTTTGGAAATTTCTGCGGACTTTTTGTCTATATCTGGTAAAATACTGTATACCAACCGAGCAGAGCTCAAAAAGTTTTCGGAAATTTCTGCGGACTTTTTATCTATATCTGGTAAAATACTGTATACCAACTGAGTAGAGCTCAAAAAGTCTTCGGAAATTTCTGCGGACTTTTTGTCTATATCTGGTAAAATACTATACCAACTGAGCAAAGCTCAAAAAGTCTTTGGAAATTTCTGCGGACTTTTTGTCTATATCTGGTAAATTACTGTATACCAACTGACAAAAAGTCTTCGGAAATTTCTGCGGACTTTTTGTCTATATCTGGTAAAATACTATACCAACATTTTCGATGCCACTCACACACAATCGGGCCGATCTGCGCGGACGGTACTGGGACCCAGCACCAAAAGTATTTCCACCGGAGGTCCATTACCACAGGACCTCCCGGTGGAAATACTTTTGATGAAAATTATGACTTTTATTTGCACATTTCAAAGTCACATGTATATCTGCACTGATAGTAAGCTTGGGCTTCCTGTGGTGAATTCACGGCGATATCATTCAGTTCCAACGGCCGATCTGTACAGCCCCGCAAATGATCCCAGGCCCGCAAATGATCCCCAAACTAGGCCCGCAAATGATCCCGGCCCGCAAACGATCCCCGATGAGTTCCACAAATGATCCCCAGTAAAACTTGCACTGGTAGGATACAAGTTGAGAGATTTTGAAAATTAATTAATTAATTAATTAAAATAAAGCCTGAAAAGAAATCCTGAACAGATATATGGTAGAAAATACTGGAGAAAGCCGCAGACAAGTATGAATGCATGGCTTTGCTTGGGCATGAAGCTGAAATTCACTATCACAGTCTCAAGGCAATGTTGTCTTCAAATGGAGACATAGCAGAGGAGCTCAAGCTAAAGTACGGAGAAGGGATTATTTCCGTAGAAATCTGCCCAAAGTGTGGGAAAGCCGAAAATTTTCAGTCGTCAGACTGGTTTTAAAAAACTGGAAATTTCTCCTAAAATAAAAATCGCTGGAACTTTTTATTATTTTTCTCTAAAAGAGGTCATCGAAAGGAATGATATGGCGAAAGAAAATTAAATTCGATTTGTTTAACTGTCAATAAATAAACAAACAAATAAAACAAACAAACAAACAAACAAACGAACGAACGAACGAACGAACAAACAAACAAACAAACAAACAAACAAACAAACAAACAAACAAACAAACAAACAAACAAACAAACAAACAAACAAATAAATAAATAAATAAATAAACAAACAAACAAACAAATAAATAAACAAATAAATAAACAAATAAATAAATAAATAAACAAATAAATAAACAAATAAATAAACAAATAAATAAACAAATAAATAAACAAATAAATAAACAAATAAATAAATAAAACAAATAAATAAATAAATAAAACAAACAAATATATAAATAAACAAATAAAACGAATAAACAAATAAATATATGACGTCGTATGACGTCATGCTATAGTCGTTACCATAGAAACATGGTAACATCCTGCCACAGCGGTAACCATAGAAACAATGCACAACAACAATTCTAGTGCCTTTCTTAAGTTTATTTCTCTGATCAGTTAAGTTTTGTTTTATAATTTACTTTATTTAAAGTGCCTATCACCCTATGAGATTGTTTTATAAATATATTCAATATAAGCTGAATAGTTGGTGGGTTCAGTATTTTGTGATTTGAACCTTTCGTTTATGAGTTATAGAGGTTTGAAATCTCAATATGCAAATTTGATGACGTCTACCCAGGATTTTGCCATAGCTTATTTAGACTTTTTCAATAAGAACTTATTTTTTGAAATGGCCAAAAAGTTACAAAGTAATTTATAAAGACTGTGAAAATATTATGTAAGTTTTCAAATGGCGTTTTTGTATAATAAATGAAGCCTGGGTAGACGTCATCAAATTTGCATATTGAGATTTCAACCTCTATAACTCATAAACGCAAGGTTCAAATCACAAAATACTGAACCCACCATCTATTCAGCAAATATTGAATAGATTTTTAAAACAATCTCATAGGGGTTATAGGCACTTTAAACAATAATTATAATTACGATAACCCCCTTGAATCAAGCAATAGGTTGAACCTCATCCTGGTACTTTAGCATCTTGGTTTCTCACCGTACATGGATCGTCCGCCTGAAACACACTTGCATACACCCAAGTCTAGAAGTAACAAGATATATACCCAGTCAACATATATCAAATCGGTCTGTTGCAAATGTTGGAAGATTGGGTTCGAGTGTTTTCATAGCACGCATGAGCAGTTGATGTAATATATTCAGTATAAAGAAAATGGGAGCTTTCTGTCATCCATGTAATTATGCAACACCTTTTTTTTTTGCATTACTCCCTAAGGGGGGGGTACTCAGGGGTATCAGTGACGGGGAGGTGCAAAGACCTTTTTGGGGTTTGAAATTCGCGCGGCTTGGGACTTTTGGGGGGTTATCAATTTTCTGGTGGACTTTTTTTGATACAAAGATTTTGGCAAGGACTTTTTTTGGAGTTGATAAATTGATATCCTACCGTTCTCGATTTTATGGGGAGAAAAATTGGACTTTTGGGGGATTACGATTTTGGGCCGTTGGACTTTTTGGGGGTCTTGTTTTTGCGTAATAGACTTTTTTGGGGTTAAAAAGATTGGCCTCATTCGCACCTCCCCATCACTGATACCCCTGAGTACACCCCCCTCCCCAACTGGGATTACCCCCCAAGGCGCAAAGCATTATGTGCTATGATAATTCAGAGAATAGCTGATATTGAAGTTAAACTCCAATGACATCTGATTAACGGTTTCAAGTCGAGGCTATCGGGTGAGAAGTACTAGAAATGTACAGAAACTGACCCGATAGCCTCGACTTGAAACCGTTGTTCAGTCATTGGAGTGTAACTTCAATATCAGCTATTGTTTGAGGTTATCCAGGCAAACCATGCATTCACTGTAAAATTTTGGCTGGACAACACAATTTCAAAAATTTATAATTCCGACAGAATTCGCTCAAATCACATCAAACTTTGCACATATTTCATGTATGCTTGGTAGGGGGGGGGGGGGGGGGGGGGGGGGGTCGGGAGTCGCTATAAGTATAACCTATTTGAGGGACCACAGGCAGCCCAACCATTGTTTCTGAGGATACTAATTATAATAAATAAAAATATACTTCTAAGTTTGTAATTTGTTTGTCATTTTAAGATATTAAATACAAAAAGTTGAAAGTTGTTGCTATATTTGCATACTCGCATCTTTCTTGATGGGTTTCCTGTGGTAAAGCGCGCGCGTGTGATACGTATTGTTGGGTTCCCTGTGAATAGAAATGCATAATGTTGGGATCCCTATGCGCGTCCCGCAAGACATGTGTATTTTGAAACAAGGTATGACACTCGGTCACGTGACAAATACGTTTTCACTGAGGCGAGGTGGTTTATGCGGGCGCGTCCTGCGGGATGCACACAGGGAGCCCACATTATACGTTACTAAGCACAGGGAGCCCAACATTATACGTTACTCAACACAGGAAGCTCAATATAATATGCATTGCGCACGCGCATTACCACTGGAAACCCATCAAAAAAGACGCAATTATATTTTTAGTTATCATAATTAGTAGCCTCAGATCACAAGCAATAGTTGGGCTGCCTGTGGAAGGACTTGAGAAAAAGTGTTACTTTCAGGGGGTGGTGCAATTAAGTGGCTTTTGGTAGTTGAATAAGGATCTTACCAGCAAATCCGCAGTCCATTCTGTACCATTTCGGACAGCAGTACGATCCCAACGGATAGTCGCACAAATGCTTCCCTATCAATCAATCAATAAAATAGAAGCTTATTGGCATTTACATACCTTGTACATCAAACGAGATATATAATAATATAAAAGAATTGAATGGAAAATAATAAATAAATAAATAAATAATAATAATAATAATAGAAGCACGTACATGGTAATTGGAAGAAGACGAGAGAAGTGTTAGGAGTACTTGCTCCTCCCTATCAATGAACGAATAGAATAGAAGCACACGGGAATTGGAAGAAGACGAGAGAAGTGTTAGGAGCACTTGCGCCTCCCTATCAATGAACGAATAGAATAGAAGCACACGGGAATTAGAAGAAGACGAGAGAAGTGTTAGGAGCACTTGCGCCTCCCTATCAATGAACGAATAGAATAGAAGCACGTACATGGTAATTGGAAGAAGACGAGAGAAGTGTTAGGAGCACTTGCGCCTCCCTATCAATGAACGAATAGAATAGAAGCACGTACACGGGAATTAGAAGAAGACGAGAGAAGTGTTAGGAGTACTTGCGCCTCCCTATCAATGAACGAATAGAATAGAAGCACGTACATGGTAATTAGAAGAAGACGAGAGAAGTGTTAGGTTCACTTGCGCCTCCCTATCAATGAACGAATAGAGAATAGAAGCACGTACACGGGAATTAGAAGAAGACGAGAGAAGTGTTAGGTTCACTTGCGCCTCCCTATCAATGAACGAATAGAATAGAAGCACGTACACGGGAATTAGAAGAAGACGAGAGAAGTGTTAGGAGCTCTTGCGCCTCCCTATCAATGAACGAATAGAATAGAAGCACGTACACGGGAATTAGAAGAAGACGAGAGAAGTGTTAGGAGTACTTGCGCCTCCCTATCAATGAACGAATAGAATAGAAGCACACGGGAATTGGAAGAAGACGAGAGAAGTGTTAGGAGCATGTGCGCCTCACTATCAATGAACGATTAGAATAGAAGTTTGGACCGGAAGTGACTTTAAAAATTGACTCTTTCAACTGAACATCAGTTCATAGACCTTTTCACGGATAGACCGGAAGTAGCTGAACGGAGTGCATTCTGGTCTAGATTCGGCACAAACACAACAATCCAGGCGCCATATGGGCTGCAATAATGATACGAAATACTCCTTGACATATGGCATAATGACCCTTTATAAGATTAGTAAAATATAGTAATCTCTAGTAAGTACATTATACGGTCTACCACGTATAATTTTCATTTTATGCTCTTCAAATTGCCGTTATACACAAAGAAACGAAGACAAATAATAAAACGAACCTTTCTCGATATGTCGTGTGAGATTGTTGTGTTTGTGCCGAATATAGTCCACAATGCATTGCGTTCGGCCACTTCCGGTCTATCCGTGAAAAGGCCTATTCCTGTGTGCTTCTATTCGGAAACGAATAAATTTCTACCCAGTCATCTACCGTCCTTTCGCCTACCACAGGTATCCCAAAAAATATAAATAATGAAAATACTAATTTTTCTTACCAGGTGGACAGCATTTCCTCGAATATTCGCACATGTGTATCTCCCTCTTCGCCTAACACGTATCAAATATCACAGTTTTAGTACTCGTACTCGTGATTTTGATGGTGATTTTGATAGTGATTTTGATGGTGAGTTTGATGGTGATTTTGATTTTGATTTTGATTTTGATGGTGATTTTGATTTTGATTTTGATGATGCAATTATGATAATGATTTTGATGGTGATTTTGATGGTGATTTTGATTTTGATTTTGATTTTGATTTTGATTATGATTTTGATTTTGATTTTGATTTTGATTTTGATTTTGATTTTGATTTTGATTTTGATTTTGATTTTGATTTTGATTTTGATTTTGATTTTGATTTTGATTTTGATTTTGATTTTGATTTTGATTTTGATTTTGATTTTGATTTTGATGATGATTTTGATGGTGATTTTGATGGTGATTTTGATGGTGATTTTGATGGTGATTTTGATGGTGATTTTGATGGTGATTTTGATGGTGATTTTGATGATGATTTTGATGATGCATTTTGATGGTGATTTTGATGGTGATTTTGATGGTGATTTTGATTTTGATTTTGATTTTGATTTTGATTATGATTTTGATTTTGATTTGATTTTGATTTTGATTTTGATTTTGATTTTGATTTTGATTTTGATTTTGATTTTGATTTTGATTTTGATTTTGATTTTGATTTTGATTTTGATTTTGATTTTGATTTTGATTTTGATTTTGATTTTGATGATGATTTTGATGGTGATTTTGATGGTGATTTTGATGGTGATTTTGATGGTGATTTTGATGGTGATTTTGATGGTGATTTTGATGGTGATTTTGATGATGATTTTGATGGTGATTTTGATGGTGATTTTGATGGTGATTTTGATGGTGATTTTGATGGTGATTTTGATGGTGAGTTTGATGGTGATTTTGATTTTGATTTTGATTTTGATGGTGATTTTGATTTTGATTTTGATGATGCAATTATGATGATTTTTGATGGTGATTTTGATTGTGATTTTGATGGTGATTTGATGGTGATTTTGATTTTGATTTTGATTTTGATGGTGATTTTGATTTTGATTTTGATGATGCAATCATGATAATGATTTTGATGGTGATTTTGATTTTGGGTGATTTTGATGGTGATTTTGATGGTGATTTTGATGGTGATTTTGATGGTGATTTTGATTTGATGATTTTGATTTTGATTTTGATGATTTTTTGATGGTGATTTTGATGGTGATTTTGATGGTGATTTTGATGGTGATTTTGATGGTGATTTTGATGGTGATTTTGATGGTGATTTTGATGGTGATTTTGATGGTGATTTTGATGGTGATTTTGATGATGATTTTGATGATGATTTTGATGGTGATTTTGATGGTGATTTTGATGGTGATTTTGATGGTGATTTTGATGGTAATTTTGATGGTAATTTTGATGGTGGTTTTGATGGTGATTTTGATGGTGATTTTGATGGTGATCTTGATGGTGATTTTGATGGTGATTTTGATGATGATTTTGATGATGATTTTGATGGCGATTTTGATGGCGATTTTGATGGTGATTTTGATGGTGATTTTGATGGTGGTTTTGATGGTGGTTTTGATTTTGATTTTTGATTTTGATTTTGATTTTGATTTTGATTTTGATTTTGATTTTGATTTTGATTTTGATTTTGATTTTGATTTTGATTTTGATTTTGATTTTGATTTTGATTTTGATTTTGATTTTGATTTTGATTTTGATTTTGATTTTGATTTTGATTTTGATGGTGATTTTGATGGTGATTTTGATTTTGATTTTGATTTTGATTTTGATGATGATTTTGATGGTGATTTTGATGGTGATTTTGATGTTGATTTTGATGGTGATTTTGATGTTGATTTTTAATTGTGATTTTGATGGTGATTTTGATGGTGATTTTGATGGTGATTTTGATGGTGATTTTGATGGTGATTTTGATGGTGATTTTGATGATGATTTTGATGATGATTTTGATGGTGATTTTGATGGTGATTTTGATGGTGATTTTGATGGTGATTTTGATGGTGATTTTGATGGTAATTTTGATGGTAATTTTGATGGTGGTTTTGATGGTGATTTTGATGGTGATTTTGATGGTGATCTTGATGGTGATTTTGATGGTGATTTTGATGATGATTTTGATGATGATTTTGATGGCGATTTTGATGGCGATTTTGATGGTGATTTTGATGGTGATTTTGATGGTGGTTTTGATGGTGGTTTTGATTTTGATTTTGATTTTGATTTTGATTTTGATTTTGATTTTGATTTTGATTTTGATTTTGATTTTGATTTTGATTTTGATTTTGATTTTGATTTTGATTTTGATTTTGATTTTGATTTTGATTTTGATTTTGATTTTGATTTTGATTTTGATTTTGATTTTGATGGTGATTTTGATTTTGATTTTGATTTTGATTTTGATGATGATTTTGATGATGATTTTGATGGTGATTTTGATGGTGATTTTGATGTTGATTTTGATGGTGATTTTGATGGTGATTTTTAATTGTGATTTTGATGGTGATTTTGATGGTGATTTTGATGGCGATTTTAATTGCAATTTTAATGGTGATTTTGATTATGATTTTGATTTTGATTTTGATTTTGATTTTGATTGTGGTTTTGATGGTGATTTTGACGGTGATTTTCATGGTGATTTTAATTTCATGGTGATTTTGATGATGATTTTGATGGTGATTTTAATTGCGATTTTAATTGCGATTTTAATTGCGATTTTGATGGTGATTTTGATGGTGATTTTGACGGTGATTTTCATGGTGATTTTCATGGTGATTTTCATGATGATTTTGATGGTGATTTTGAATTTGATGGTGATTTTGATGGCGATTTTAATTGCGATTTTAATGGTGATTTTGATGGTGATTTTGATGGTGATTTTGATAATGATTTTGATGGTATTTTGATGGTGGTTTTGATGGTGATTTTGATGGTGGTTTTGATGGTGATTTGATTTTGATGGCGATTTTAATGGTGATTTTGATGGTGATTTTGATGGTGATTTTGATGGTGACTTTGATGATGATTTTGATGATGATTTTGATGGTGATTTTGATGGTGATTTTGATGGTGGTTTTGATGGTGATTTTCATGGTGATTTTCATGGTGATTTTGATGGTGACTTTGATGGTGATTTTGATGGTGATTTTGATGGTGATTTTGATGGTATTTTTGATGGTGGTTTGATGGTGATTTTGATGGTGATTTTTAATGGTGATTTTGATGGTGATTTTGATGGTGATTTTGATGGTGATTTTGATGGTGATATTTAATGGTGATTTTGATGGTATTTTTGATGGTGGTTTTGAATGGTGGTTTTGATGGTGATTTTTAATGGTGATTTTGATGGTGATTTTGATGGTGATTTTGATGGTGATTTTGATGGTGATTTTGATGGTGATTTTGATGGTGATTTTGATGGTGATTTTGATGGTGATTTTGATGGTGATTTTGATGGTGATTTTGATGGTGATTTTGATGGTGATTTTGATGGTATTTTTGATGGTGATTTTGATGGTGATTTTGATGGTGATTTTGATGGTGATTTTTTGATTTTGATGGTGATTTTGATGGTGATTTTGATGGTGATTTTGATGGTGATTTTGATGGTGATTTTGATGGTATTTTTGATGGTGATTTTGATGGTGATTTTGATTTGATTTTGATTTTGATTTTGATTTTGATTTTGATTTTGATTTTGATTTTGATTTTGATTTTGATTTTGATGGTGATTTTGATGATGATTTTGATGGTGATTTTGATGATGATTTTGATGGTGATTTTGATGGTGATTTTGATGGTGGTTTTGATGGTGATTTTGATGGTGATTTTGATGGTGATCTTGATGGTGATTTTGATGGTGATTTTGATGGTGGTTTTGATGGTGGTTTTGATGGTGATTTTGATGGTGATTTCGATAATGATTTTGATGGTATTTTTGATGGTGGTTTTGATGGTGATTTCGATAATGATTTTGATGGTATTTTTGATGGTGGTTTTGATGGTGATTTTGATGGTATTTTTGATGGTGGTTTTGATGGTGATTTTGATGGCGATTTTGATCGTGATATAATATTGTTCATTACCACGTACCATAGAATACGGGGAAGCCATTGAATGATGAATCATCATCATCATCATCATCATCATCATCAGAGCACAGATTATTTTTCCAGACATTTTGCAAACCTGAAAAACCAAAAGTTGTAAAATTCAGCTGATAAAATGACCGGAAATGACGTGTATTGATATAGCCAAAAGTCAAAAAAGGTCAGCGGTTGCTTGTAAAAGTTTCTAAACATGCCAACAGGTCTGACTCTTTCTTATGTAGTCTTGATACTAACAATCACTCATGATTGTAAACTGCGTCACTATTGAGCAGTCACTGGAGGGATTTGACAAACACGACGCGACGTGAAGGAGGACCGCGCGCGCGCTGACGAATAATTAACTGTGAAAACGACTGTTGGCGTCCTCAACGTCATGAAGAGGACGTGAAAACAAGTGATCGTGAAATGACGTCGTGAACCACAGGCAGCCCATCCATTGTTTCTGAGGCTATTTATATAAATTATTAAAAATTATTATTGTCATTGAAATAGCACAACTCATTTAGCCATGGGCTCCTGATTTAGCTAATGACTGACTGAGAGAAACAAAGAGTAATTAAATACGGTTTTCGTAAGAACGTAAGTATCGCTTCCAAGTTCTTACAAATTGTTCCTATTACGATCTCCGGCGTTTGTTATTCATTCACAACTCGTCGATTGTGGTATTACTGATCAAAATAGTGAATAAATTACACAGAAAGAACGGGAAAACAGTGTGTGAAAAGCTAGTAAACTTATTTAACTGATTGTTGAAATAAATACGTTTGTTTTGTGTACTCTGAGACGTACAAGTATTGACTGAGTAAAAATGTGTTGTGTAGTACTACTGAAAGATTGAGACTATTCAGCCTTTTAAAAACACAATGCCTCACTATAATTTTGAAACATTTTCATCGATAAAAATCAAAACACAATATAGCCTACTTTCAGGCTCTCTTTTATTATTTTGGGGAGGAGGGGGACTGGGGAGAGGGGAAGAGAGGGGGGGAGGGGATTGGGGAGAGGAAGGGATTGAGAGCCTGCACGGATACGGACGCCATAAGACGCCATACATTTTAGATGCGTTCGCCCACGAACGCAGCATTGGCTAAGAGTGACAGATTGGAATTTGTACCACTGAAATAAGCCAGACATGACACATCCTCGAGACCTCGACTGATCATACGGGTTTCGGTAAACGCCTCATATTTTTAGAGATCAACCGTGAGAGAAGCGAAGTTCTTCGGCCGTGGACTCAATTGAAGATTGGCTTCTGAAAGAACCCAACGTCTTGTGATATTTTGATACTTGGATCGGCTCAACTGTCGCTATATACATCCAAAGTGAACGAAGGAGCTAAAGACAGTTCTTTCCAAATACACAAGCGTATATTTACAGCAGATTCAGGTTCAGCGATTCGTTGTGACAGTTTAACTGAATGTTACGTTGTCAAGTGAAATGTCAGATGTTTCTAGGTGGCGGGATGATGTTTGTCTCAGAAAAAACCGTTGAAGGCGAAAAGTTCTTTGTTTCAAATGTGGAGACTAAATAGCAAAGGAAGATCGTATCGTCCTGGAAAGACCTTGTCATCCGATTTGAGAGTCGGTATCGTTGACAAGATTGTGTTGTTTAGTGTCAGTTCTCAAAACTTGCTCGTGTAGACGACAAAAAACATCGCCAATTTTTCCTTGTCAAGGAAAACTTGCTCGTGTAGGCGACAAAAACAACATAACATAACACCAAACATTCTATCTTGATATTCATTCGATGTGCATTTGCTGCAACCACTCGCTAGTAGCAAAGGGATGTCTAAAATCTGAATCATTTTGTTGACGAGCAATGCATGAACGCCCCTGTGGATATGGGTATGGTTTGACTCCAAGTCCATGAAGTTCTTCTATAGCGCATTTATACAACATAACATAACACCAAACAAACATTCTATCTTGATATTCTTTCGCTAGTAACAAAGGGATGTCTAAAATCTGAATCAGTTTGTTTACGAGCACTGCATGAACGGCCCCTCTGAACATTGGTAGTTTGACTCCAAGTCCATGAAGTTCTTCTATAGCGCATTTATACAACATAACATAACACCAAACATTCTATCTTGATATTCTTTCGCTAGTAACAAAGGGATGTCTAAAATCTGAATCAGTTTGTTTACGAGCACTGCATGAACGCCCCTCTGAACATTGGTAGTTTGACTCCAAGTCCATGAAGTTCTTCTATAGCGCATTTATACAACATAACATAACACCAAACATTCTATCTTGATATTCATTCGATGTGCATTTGCTGCAACCACTCGCTAGTAGCAAAGGGATGTCTAAAATCTGAATCATTTTGTTGACGAGCAATGCATGAACGCCCCTGTGGATATGGGTATGGTTTGACTCCAAGTCCATGAAGTTCTTCTATAGCGCATTTATACCACATAACATAACACCAAACATTCTATCTTGATATTCATTCGACGTGCATTTGCTGCAACCACTCGCTAGTAACAAAGGGATGTCTAAAATCTGAATCATTTTGTTTGCGAGCACTGCGTGAACGCCCCTGTGAATATGGGTAGTTTGAATCGTCTTGATATTCATGTGCATCTCTAAGCATTAAATCGGACTCCCTGAGGGCAAAACTGTTTATATATAAAACTATGCAAATTTGTCTTTATGTGATCATTCCGCTAGTTTACTTAGTTCAATTAGTTTGAAAATGGCGTGGAGATGACACCGAAACGTCACTTAATATCGCTTAGCCAGGTCTTATCACTATGCCTAAACTAAGCTAAGACATCAGTTACTTCATCAAGATCATCATTATAATTACTATTACTATTATTGTACATAATATGATTGCTGTAAATTTGTAATAAATAAAATACTTTTTTTTTAAATGTTAAAAAAATGAAGATGACCCAATGGCCGAAAACGTTATGAAAATTTTTTTAACATTATTATTATTATTATTATTATTATTATTATTATTATTATTATTATTATTATTATTATTATTATTATTATTATTATTATTATTATTATTATTATTATTATTATTATTATGTTTTTCTCTGCTTAGCACTGACTGTTTGCGTGTAACTTCATTCATTCAGTTGTGCTCACCTTTGAATCTCCAAATCAGTAACTCCTCGTTTCAGTTTGTCTTTACTTCTTGCTCTGTTTGACAGAAAGTGAAGAAACGTGATGATGGAACGCATTATAAACTATCATGAGTGAGTGATTTCCATACGTCATAGCTGGATTGTGATTGGTTCAAACTGATACCGAATTTATTAAACATGACCTGTGGACCTAGAGTCAAGCCAGGGCTCGTAAACAAAATGATTCCACTGGTTTTAGAAAACCATTTGTAACTTGCGAGTAGTTACACAAAATGCGCATGGAATGAATATCAAGATAGAATGTTTGGTGTTATGCTATGTTGTGTGAAATGCGCTATACACGAGAACTTCATGGACTATCGATCAGATTCAAACTACCAATGTCCAGAGGGGCGTTCACCCCCCGGGGGTAAACAAAACGATTCCAATGACTTCACACAACATTTGTTTACATAAAACAGAGTACTTAACTGTCTGCAAATGTGCACGGATGGATGGATGTTTGATATTAATTGAAACAATCGTATTGAGTCTTCAATCCTCAATTTGTTTGAGTGCTATACTGAATAGAACAGAGCTAATCCATAATACAACATGTAGTTGAGTTCTCTTCACATTTCCCAATATCTAGTCGATCCCCTTCACAGTTCCCTGCGCCATATCTTGAAAGGTAGCCGCCTTTCGGATGAAAAGGGGCAAGTTATACACATAATATTTTCTTTGTAAAGAATTATAATTAAGAGGTAGGCTCTCAACAGCCTTGAGAAACTCACCAGGATACCACACCCTTTTCTTGCTTCAGATTTTATATTCATAGTTTAGGTTTGTAAAGCGCATTAGACCATAAATATACATTAAATTGAAGAATCGTTGTCGGGTTCAAAACCATAGAACATAGAAGCTAAGACTGCAAGGGATACCTGGGAAAGCGGTAAATGAGTCAAATAACGTCGCTTATTCGTAATTTATATATTTCCCGAACTGATATGTAGAATTTTGCTTAGAGAGATCATTTCTTTCAATAAACACCAAAATGTTCCTCTGACTACATAAAACTTAGCTGATTTACATCCTAGCGGTCTCAGCTTCAAAGTTCTATCACGCATTTTGAACCCGACAACGATTCTTCAATTTAGTGCATACATGTCATGTATACACATCATATGGCTAATATGAGTACATTATTAATAATTATTAGTATATCTAGTATAACCAAATGATTTCAAGTCAGTCAAGGCCAGATTTAAACGTGGAACTTGATATGTGTCGAGAAAACAAGACCCTCTTAATTCCCTATTTTAATCTAATACAATTTGCTTCATGAACATTTCAACATTCACAATGTTGCAATATCGAACATCCATCCATCCGTGCACATTTACAGACAGTTAAGTACTCTGTTTTGCGTAAACAAAGGTTGTGTGAAGTCATTGGAATCGTTTTGCTGACGAGTACTGCATGAACGCCCCTCTGAACATTGGTAGTTTGACTCCAAGACAGTCCATATGAAGTTATTCTATAGCGCATTTCACACAACATAACACCAAACATTCTATGTTGATATTCATTCGAAGCCCATTTGCTGTTATCACTCGCTAGTTGAATCAATATCAAGGTATTATAGAATGTTTGGTGTTATGGTATGTTGTGTGAAATGCGCTACACAATTAAGAACTTCACGGACTAACAGATTCAAACTACCATTGTTCAGAGGGGCGTTCACCCCCAGGGGCGTTCATATCATTTTGTATACGAACGCTGCATGAACGCCCCTCTGAACATTGGTAGTTTGAATCCAAGTCCATGAAGTTCTTCTATGGATGGATGTTGGATATTGAAACAATTGAATTGACTTCAATCTTCAATTTGCTATACTGAATAGAATAGAACAGAGCTAATCCATAACACAACATGTAGTTGAGTTCTCTTAGCATTTCCCAATTAGCCATTTCAAAAACGAGTGGAGAACTGGGAACGAGTTTTTAGAATTAATCTAATTAAAAATCGAATCCCATCACAAGAAAGAGCATGTCAGAATTAGTAAGTTTACAAAGTTTCGATAGGTTTAGTTAGATATTGAACGAGTAACAGCTTTCCAAACATCTCAAAAATTACAAAGAAATGTATGTTACAGGGGACAAGTAGCCTGCGTCACATCCGGACTTTTCTCTGTCAAGTCCGTCTGCGAATCAGCGCCAATAACCGTGTTCTGGACCCCCTGCGACTTACGCGATTATATATAATAGATTCTGATTGGTTCGCAATGATGCTCTTACTTACACGAACTCCTATTGGATAATATTATCGCACCGGATGTTATGAAAGATTTAAAACCGGAAGTTTGCCACGAAATTGAACCACGAGCGGCCTACGGGCGATAGGATAATATTCATTTATGTTCTTTTACAAATATATGCAAATTAAAGAGAGAACATTTATAAGTTACCTGGAGTTCCTTTTACATTGTAAATCGATCGATTCCTCTTCCAATGAATTCAAACATTCTGCTAAAACAGCCATTTACAAGTTTAAAATCCTAACCGTCGTGTTAGCCGTCTTCTAAAATCCTAACCGTCGTGTAATATAGCGACAGGCCGTACGAGTTCAAACGTAGCAAACTGACTGACGCGAACATGATATCCCCAAGTTATATTTATACGACGGTTAGGATTTTAGAAGCAACGGCTAACATGACGGTTAGGATTTTAAAAGACACTTATCAATGGCTGTTTTAGCAGAATGTTTGAATTCATTGGAAGAGGAATCGATCGATTTAAAAGGAACTGAACATAAATGAATATTATCCTATCGCCCGTTAGTCTCCCTCGCAGGCGTGTTTAGTGTCGCGCCAAACTTCCGGTTTTAAATCTTTCATAACATCCGGTGCGATAATATTATCCAATAGGAGTTCGTGTAAGTAAGAGCATCATTGCGAACCAATCAGAATCTATTATATATAATCGCGTAAGTCGCAGGGGGTCCAGAACACGGTTATTGGCGCTGATTCGCAGACGGACTTGACAGAGAAAAGTCCGGATGTGACGCAGGCTAGGGACAAGTGTCCCCCGTAACCATACATTTCTTTGTAATTTTTGCAGTTTTTACATGTCTGCAGTTCATTTGCTGCTTGTTCAAACCCTATCAAACTCCTGAAACTTACTAATTCTGACATGCTCTTTCTTGTGATGGGGTTCATTTCTTAATTAGATTAATTCTAAAAACTCGTTCCCAGTCCTCCACTCGTTTTTGAAATGGCTAATAGTCCCCTTCACAGTTCCGTTTACATTTTTAACACCTTGGACAATTATTCACATGTCGGATCCCACATGTCTCTATCATTATTTGCAAGGTCACCGTTGGTCTCGCTTCGATGCAAAGGCACGGCTACCTTTCAAGATGGCGCAGGGAACTGTGAAGGAAACTATTGGGAAATGTTAAGAGAACTCAACTATGTTGTATTATGGGTTAGCTCTGTTCTATTCAGTATAGCACTCAAACAAAGTGAGGTTGAAGACTCAATGCAATTGTTTCAATATCAAACATCCATCCATCCGTGCACATTTGCAGAATGTTAAGTACTCTGTTTTATGTAAACAAAGGTTGAGTGAAGTCATTGGAATCGTTTTGTTTACCCCCGGGGGGTGAACGCCCCTGTGAACATTGGTAGTTTGAATCTGATAGTCCATGAAGTTCTTCCATAGCGCATTTCACACAACATAGCATAACACCAAACATTCTATCCTGATATTCATTCCATGCGCATTTGCTGTTATCACTCGCTAGTAACAAAGGGATGTCTAAATAATCATTTTGTTTACGAGCGCTGCATGAACGCCCCTGTGAACATTGGTAGTTTGACCCCAAGTCCATGAATGACTCACATAAAGACAAATTTGCATGGTTATATATATAAACAGTTTTGCCCTCAGGGAGTCCGATTTAGTGTTTAGAGATGGACAATGTTTTCTAATAACAGGCACCGCGGAGAGGGGGCCGCTCCAGGTTCTTTTTCAAATAAAGGCTGGTTGCCATACATTTTCTATAAAAATTCTACCATTATCAGGGATTTTGAAGGAAACTCACTCACTCCGCGCTACTTGAATGAGCATCACGCTTCTCAAACAAATGACAGTCAAATTTGCTCGTGCATATCTTGAGGATTGAAAATTGTTTGTTCAAATCTTTGGGAACAATGTTATGCACGCACGGTTCTGTAGTGTTTAATATTCGATCATGCTGGATGAGTTTATAGTCTATATTATTCAACACGTTCGTGTAGGTGCCTATTATACACCTATACCACTCGCTAGCAACAAAGGGATGTCTAAAATCATAGGAATAATTTTGTTTCAAAGATAAGTTACACGTAAGACTTCGAATTCCACTTCTGACACCAAGGTCTGATAATGGAGACAAAGAGCAGATTTATTTCAACATCGCGTAATATCCGCCAAATGTGCCAAAAACTAGCCCTTTTGTACAGCTTAAATCTATATCAATTTTCGCTTTGAATTAGCACTAACTAGCTCTAATTTCAGTTATTTTAACCAAGCTACTGAAACTGTTACAAACAAAGTAATATTGTTTTAGCGTTGTACAAAATCACTTTCCTGTTTTTTGTTTCAAATTTGAGGTATTTCACAGGAAAACACTAGCAATAATAGTAAAGATAAAGAGCTAGCCCATTTAGACACTGTCTTCGATTCAAATTTTCATTTAACGCTCAAAGCGAAAGTACTAGCGAGTAAAGGCAAAGTGAGCAAAAGCGAAAGTGAGTAAAGGCAGAGTGAGCAAAAGCGAAAGTGAGTAAAGGCAGAGTGAGCAAAAGCGAAAGTGAGTAAAGGCAAAGTGAGAAAAAGCGAAAGTGAGTAAAGGCAAAGTGAGCAAAAGCGAAAGTACTAGCGAGTAAAGGCAAAGTGAGCAAAAGCGAAAGTGAGTAAAGGCAGAGTGAGCAAAAGCGAAAGTACTAGCGAGTAAAGGCAAAGTGAGCAAAAGCGAAAGTGAGTAAAGGCAGAGTGAGCAAAAGCGAAAGTACTAGCGAGTAAAGGCAAAGTGAGCAAAAGCGAAAGTGAGTAAAGGCAGAGTGAGCAAAAGCGAAAGTGAGTAAAGGCAGAGTGAGCAAAAGCGAAAGTGAGTAAAGGCAAAGTGAGAAAAAGCGAAAGTGAGTAAAGGCAAAGTGAGCAAAAGCGAAAGTGAGTAAAGGCAGAGTGAGCAAAAGCGAAAGTACTAGCGAGTAAAGGCAAAGTGAGCAAAAGCGAAAGTGAGTAAAGGCAAAGTGAGCAAAAGCGAAAGTGAGTAAAGGCAAAGTGAGAAAAAGCGAAAGTGAGTAAAGGCAAAGTGAGCAAAAGTGAAAGTGAGTAAAGGCAAAGTGAGCAAAAGCAAAAGCATTGAGACTTCGGTTAATGCGTTTTTAAGAAATTATTATTATTAGTAGTAGTAGTAGTAAAGGCAAAGTGAGCAAAAGCGAAAGTGAGTAAAGGCAGAGTGAGCAAAAGCAAAAGTGAGTAAAGTGGCTGAAGCGAAAGTGAGTAAAGGCAAAGTGAGCAAAAGTGAGTAAAGGCAAGTGAGTGAGTAAAGGCAAAGTGAGAAAAAAAGTGAGTAAAGGCAAAGTGAGTGAGTAAGGCAGAGTGAGCAAAAGCAAAAGCATTGAGACTTCGGTTAATGCGTTTTTAAGAAATTATTATTATTAGTAGTAGTAGTAGTAGTAGTAAAGGCAAAGTGAGCAAAAGCGAAAGTGAGTAAAGGCAAAGTGAGCAAAAGTGAAAGTGAGTAAAGGCAAAGTGAGCAAAAGCAAAAGCATTGAGACTTCGGTTAATGCGTTTTTAAGAAATTATTATTATTAGTAGTAGTAGTAGTAAAGGCAAAGTGAGCAAAAGCGAAAGTGAGTAAAGGCAGAGTGAGCAAAAGCAAAAGTGAGTAAAGTGGCTGAAGCGAAAGTGAGTAAAGGCAAAGTGAGCAAAAGCGAGAGCGCGAGGGAGATACCGTAGTTGTTATGAAATCTGTTTTGTTTTTCATATCACTATATTATAATTATATCACTATGACGTCACATCAAAACAATCTATTGTTTAAACACTAAGGATCATGGTCGCGAGAGGGGGACAAAACAGCAACAACACAAAGGATTTCCCAAATAAATGTATTTTACAGACGTTCATGAAAGCGATAAAAGTCACCAAACACAGTAAATATTGTGGGAAAAGTATCGATGAATATAATATCTGGAAACTAGCCAATTTGAAATCAAACGAACCTCAGCAGAGCAAATTTAGTTCAAATTTATATTGTTCTTCACGATTCTGTCCCCCTCATAAACAAGCCGTTACGTCATAATGGTATAGGACAATTAGGCGAGTCTACCTTTCTTCATTTTGAATAGTATTTGTCTATTTGAAAAACTGGATAGCTTATGAATAACTAATGTATTACTAATTCATGAGAAAAACACAATAGAAATCATTATTATTATTATTATTGTTGTTGTTGTCCTTGTCCTTGTCGCTATCGTTGTTGTTGTTATTATTATAATTATAATAATAATAATAATTATTATTATTATTATTATTATTATTATTATCAAAATTCGAGTTCGCGTGTCTGCATGATCGGCTGTCTTTGTAAGCAGTCAGACAAATCTCCGGACCATTATCCCTTATAGTAAATACATAACAGCTTTGTTAGTCCAGATTAATTCATAACCTAGTCTAGCGAATCTGGATATAAGTCCGTCAATCATTCTTTCCAGTAATCCAGCTCAGTTTCTGATTTTGGTTATTTCACAGCAAAATGAAGTACTTGTTGTTGGCAGTATTCATGATGTTGCCTTTTGCATTGGGTAAGTACAACGATCTTAACTAATAGTGTGTTAACTAATTGTATTGTGTAGCTGTACCTATATATAGCTATACATGCAATACCTATACAATAGCTATACCTGGTACTTGTGTACCTGTACCTATATATAGCTATACCAATACCTATACAATAGCTGTACCTGGTACTTGTGTACCTGTACCTATATATAGCTATACCAATACCTATACAATAGCTATACCTAGTACCTGTGTACCTGTATATAGCTATACCAATACCTATACAATAGCTATACCTAGTACCTGTGTACCTGTACCTATATATAGCTATACCAATACCTATACAATAGCTATACCTAGTACCTGTGTACCTGTACCTATATATAGCTATACCAATACCTATACAATAGCTATACCTAGTACCTGTGTACCTGTACCTATATATAGCTATACCAATACCTATACAATAGCTATACCTAGTACCTGTACCTATATATAGCTATACCAATACCTATATACAATAGCTATACATAGTACCTGTGTACCTGTACCTATATATAGCTATACCAATACCTATACAATAGCTATACCTAGTACCTGTGTACCTGTACCTATATATATAGCTATACCAATACCTATACAATAGCTATACCTAGTACCTGTACCTGTACCTATATATAGCTATACCAATACTAGTACCTGTGTACCTGTATCTATATATAGCTATACCAATACCTATACAATAGCTATACCTAGTACCTGTGTACCTGTACCTATATATAGCTATACCAATACCTATAGTACCTGTGTACCTGTACCTATATATAGCTATACCAATACCTATACAATAGCTATACCTAGTACCTGTGTACCTGTACCTATATATATAGCTATACCAATACCTATACAATAGCTATACCTAGTACCTGTGTACCTGTACCTATATATAGCTATACCAATACCTATACAATACCTATACCTAGTACCTGTGTACCTGTACCTATATATAGCTATACCAATACCTATACAATAGCTATACCTAGTACCTATGTACCTGTACCTATATATAGCTATACCAATACCTATACAATACAATATACCTAGTACCTGTGTACCTGTACCTATATATATAGCTATACCAATACCTATACAATAGCTATACCTATTACCTTACCTATATATAGCTATACCAATACCTATAGTACCTGTTGTACCTGTACCTATATATAGCTATACCAATACCTATACAATAGCTATACCTAGTACCTGTGTACCTGTACCTATATATATAGCTATACCAATACCTATAATAGCTATACCTAGTACCTGTGTACCTGTACCTATATATAGCTATATACCAATACCTATACAATACCTATACCTAGTACCTGTGTACCTGTACCTATATATAGCTATACCAATACCTATACAATAGCTATACCTAGTACCTATGTACCTGTACCTATATATAGCTATACCAATACCTAT
This sequence comes from Actinostola sp. cb2023, assembly GCA_033675265.1. Lineage (NCBI taxonomy): Eukaryota > Metazoa > Cnidaria > Anthozoa > Actiniaria > Actinostolidae > Actinostola > Actinostola sp. cb2023. The sequence continues at coordinate 38,593 of JAUJYZ010001229.1, read as the reverse complement.
ACAATAGCTATACCTAGTACCTGTGTACCCTGTACCTATATATATATACCTATACCAATACCTATACAATAGCTATACCTAGTACCTGTGTACCTGTACCTATATATAGCTATACCAATACATACAATAGCTATACCTATAGTACCTGTGTACATGTACCTATATATAGCTATACCAATACCTATACAATAGCTATACCTAGTACCTGTGTACCTGCCTATATATAGCTAAATACCTATACAATAGCTATACCTATAGTACCTGTGTACATGTACCTATATATAGCTATACCAATACCTATACAATACCTATACCTATAGTACCTGTGTACCTGTACCTATATATAGCTATACCAATACCTATACAATAGCTATACCTAGTACCTGTACCTATATATAGCTATACCAATACTAGTACCTGTGTACCTGTACCTATATATAGCTATACCAATACCTATACAATAACTATACCTAGTACCTGTGTACCTGTACCTATATATAGCTATACCAATACTAGTACCTGTGTACCTGTACCTATATATAGCTATACCAATACCTATACAATAGCTATACCTAGTACCTGTGTACCTGTACCTATATATAGCTATACCAATACCTATGCAATAGCTATACCTAGTACCTGTGTACCTGTACCTATATATAGCTGTACCTATATATAGCTATACCTATATACATACCAATACCTATACAATAGCTATACCTAGTACCTGTGTACCTGTACCTATATATAGCTATACCAATACCTATGCAATAGCTATACCTAGTACCTGTGTACCTGTACCTATATATAGCTATACCAATACCTATACAATAGCTATACCTAGTACCTGTGTACCTGTACCTATATATAGCTATACCAATACCTATACAATAGCTATACCTAGTACCTGTACCTGTACCTATATATAGCTATACCAATACCTAGTATACAATAGCTATACCTAGTACCTGTGTACCTGTACCTATAATAATAATATATAATAATATACCAATACCTATTTAAACACGGTGGATACCATCAGGATTTTACAAAGAAATATGATAAAATTGTAAATACTATATACATAAACACTCTACTATCTATATACTATAAATAAACAAAATAACCTGCTTTTCAGGAGTGCCGTATAACTAGTTTAAAAAATACAGCCAGCACGAAAACTACTAAGGGTTTGTGCTTGCCGTAATTCGTTTGGGAGGCCAGCTATACCAATACCTATACAATAGCTATACCTAGTACCTGTACCTATATATAGCTATACCAATACCTATATACAATAGCTATACCTAGTACCTGTGTACCTGTACCTATATATAGCTATACCAATACCTATACAATAGCTATACCTAGTACCTGTGTACCTGTACCTATATATAGCTATACCAATACCTATACAATAGCTATACCTATAGTACCTGTGTACCTGTACCTATATATAGCTATACCAATACCTATACAATAGCTATACCTAGTACCTGTGTACCTGTACCTATATATAGCTATACCAATACCTATACAATAGTATACCTGTGTGTACCTGTACCTATATATAGCTATACCAATACCTATACAATAGCTATACCTAGTACCTGTGTACCTGTACCTATATATATAGCTATACCAATACCTATACAATAGCTATACCTATAGTACCTGTGTACCTGTACCTATATATAGCTATATACCAATACAATACCTATACCTATAGTACCTGTGTACCTGTACCTATACCAATACCTATACAATAGCTATACCTAGTACCTGTGTACCTGTACCTATATATATAGCTATACCAATACCTATACAATAGCTATACCTAGTACCTGTGTACCTGTACCTATATATAGCTATACCAATACCTATACAATACCTATACCTAGTACCTGTGTACCTGTACCTATATATAGCTATACCAATACCTATACAATAGCTATACCTAGTACCTGTGTACCTGTACCTATATATAGCTATACCAATACCTATACAATAGCTATACCTATAGTACCTGTGTACCTGTACCTATATATAGCTATACCAATACCTATACAATACCTATACCTAGTACCTGTGTACCTGTACCTATATATAGCTATACTAATACCTATACAATACCTATACCTAGTACCTGTGTACCTGTACCTATATATAGCTATACTAATACCTATACAATACCTATACATAGTACCTGTGTACCTGTACCTATATATAGCTATACTAATACCTATACAATAGCTATACCTAGTACCTGTGTACCTGTACCTATATATAGCTATACCAATACCTATACAATAGCTATACCTAGTACCTGTACCTGTACCTATATATATAGCTATACCAATACCTATACAATAGCTATACCTAGTACCTGTGTACCTGTACCTATATATAGCTATACCAATACCTATACAATAGCTATACCTAGTACCTGTGTACCTGTACCTATAATAATAATAATAATAATAATATAACTTTATTTAAACACGGTGGACCCATCAGGATTTTACAAAGAAATATGATAAAATTGTAAATATCTATATACATAAACACTCTATCTATCTAATTATTATATATAAAAACTAATACTAATACTATAAATAAACAAAATAACCTGCTTTTCAGGAGTGCCGTGTATTTAGTGAACTAGTTTAAAAAATCGTTTACAGCCAGCACGAAAACTACTAAGGGTTTGTGCTTGCCGTAATTCGTTTGGGAGGCCAGCTATACCAATACCAATACCTATACAATAGCTATACCTAGTACCTGTGTACCTGTATATAGCTATACCAATACCTATATACAATAGCTATACCTAGTACCTGTGTACCTGTGTCTGTACCTATATATAGCTATACCAATACCTATACAATAGCTATACATAGTACCTGTGTACCTGTACCTATATATAGCTATACCAATACCTATACAATAGCTATACCTATAGTACCTGTGTGTGTACCTGTACCTATATATAGCTATACCAATACCTATATACAATAGCTATACCTAGTACCTGTGTACCTGTACCTATACAATAGCTATACCTAGTACCTGTACCTGTACCTATATATAGCTATACCAATACCTATACAATAGCTATACCTAGTACCTGTACCTATATATAGCTATACCAATACCTATACAATAGCTATACCTAGTACCTGTGTACCTGTACCTATATATAGCTATACCAATTCCTATGCAATAGCTATACCTAGTACCTGTGTACCTGTACCTATATATAGCTATACCAATTCCTATGCAATAGCTATACATAGTACCTGTGTGCCTGTACCTATATATAGCTATACCAATACCTATGCAATAGCTATACCTAGTACCTGTGTACCTGTACCTATATATAGCTATACTAATACCTATGCAATAGCTATACCTAGTACCTGTGTACCTGTACCTATAAATCTATAAGCCTTAGAACAACTGCTACATACCGGCCCACTATATCTTCTCAGGTGCTGAAAAGGTATGTCAACGCAGGTATACATCGCGGAGAAAGAACTGTGGATATCCAGGAATAACTGAAGCGACATGTCAGGCGCCGTGCGGACAATGAGAATGGTCCTTGCTGTTTTGACGACACTGTTCAGGATGTCCCCTGGTGTTTCCATCGTAGTGAAAGGAGAATAGTTTGCATGAAAATGCTTGGTAAATTACACTGTACTAAGGTTCGTAATATTATTAAAGTTATATTATGAATAAGTTTAGAAACTCAAGCCAAATCTACAAGAGCAAATTTTCCTTGCTCGTGTAGACGACAAAAACATCGCCAAATGTTTCCTTGTCGAGGAAAACTTGCTCGTGTAGATGACAAAAAATCAGTGTAAAAAAACTTGCTCGTGTAGACGACAAAAACATCGCCAAATTTTTCCTTGTCAAGGAAAACTTGCTCGTGTAGATGACAAAAAATCAGTGAAATATTTCCTTGTCAAGGAAAACTTGCTCGTGTAGACGACAAGAACATCGCCAAATTTTTCCTTGTCAAGGAAAACTTGCTCGTGTAGATGACAAAAAATCAGTGAAATATTTCCTTGTCAAGGAAAACTTGCTCGTGTAGACGACAAGAACATCGCCAAATTTTTCCTTGTCAAGGAAAACTTGCTCGTGTAGATGACAAAAAATCAGTGTGAAATATTTCCTTGACAAGGAAGACTTGCTCGTGTAGATGACAAAAAATTGTCAATTTTTCCATGTCAAGGAAAACTTGCTCGTGTAGATGCGGCTTAAAATAGTTAGTGACTAATAGTCAAATCAAAAACAATGGAATTACAGTTCATTAATATCTACATGGCTAATATCTGTTTCACGGGTTAAGTGCCATCACTCTATATTACAGTTGACTACCTCGTTAAAGCGACCACCTCGGGATCTGGAGTTAGTGGTCGCTTACGAGAGATTTTAATTACAGTGATTACAGCATTATAATGAGAAACAAAACAGGGTTTACTATGATGAAATTCGTACCATAGTCTTTTTTAATAGTGTGTATTGGTGTACTGAGTTAGAGTAATTTTGCCTGTTTTGAGAGTGCAATATTTCACTCATTTATTCTTATAAACTAAAACTTCTATCTTGAAGCTTTTAGGCAAAATTACTCTAACTCAGTACACCAATACACACTATTAGACACTCACTCTTTTGTTTTCTTTTGTTCCTTTGCATCTAATAAACACTGTCAGCTAATTAGCAGTGCCCAGGTTTAGAGTGATTCCAATAAACCTAGCCATTACTCTAACTCAGTACACCAATACACACTATTAGACACTCACTCTGTTGTTTTCTTGTATTCCTTTGCATCTAATAAACACTGACAGCTAAAGTATAGCAGTGCCCAGGCATTTTGGAATCAATCTATCATTTTTTAATACGAGTGTTATTAAAAATTTTCTTGTTCCTGTATAGGAGCCGATAGGTTAGGAGCAAGACACCATTGTCAATGACAACTCAAGCATGTTAAAGGGGAACTGAAGACAAAAAAAAATTCTCAAAAAAGTTAGATATCTCTTGCATTTGCGTTATTGAGTATTGATTTTTGCAAATCTTTCTTAGATATCAACATAATTTACATTAAATATGATATATCATCCGCCATCTTGCCGTTATACCGTCGGCTCAGATCTTTTTGTTTGTGACGTCGTTTATAGATACAATTAGGCTTTTAAAAAGCGGTTAAAACTACCGAATATTTAATGCTGTTTCAGTACATGCAGTGAACCTAAAAATTAGAAAAATAAAAACGTCAATTAAATGAAAAATGGCTTCGTCGTATCTTGTTGTATTATTTGTAGATAAAGTCATTTCAGGTAGTTTTGTCCACATTAGACGCTGTTTTTATTATTAGCCCCCCCCCCCCTCCCCCCTCAGTACTATACAGTGACAAGGCAGGAAACTATGAGCGCTACCTCAAACGGCTATCGCTCGATTTTTACCATCCCTCGATTCCCCCCAAAAAACTCCACAGCACCAAAGGACGATGATAGGACATTCCCAAACTCTTCAGTACCTTGAGCCAAAAAATCGAAACCAACGGCATAGTTTCTGCACGTTTCATACGATGAACGATCCAGTTATGAGGTGAGGGGTAGATGGGCGTTTTCGGGTAGGGGTGTGCCGCGGACACCTCAAAACCCTAACCCTATTCCAGACCTAAAAGTGTGATTCTCCATACCCTATAGCAGACGTAAGCTTAAGATTCTATAATACTCCAGTTTCGAGTTGTTTACGCACCTTGACAAAAGACGCATTTGCTCAGCCTTAGCCTCAATTCAGCGTAAATTATTCACAAATACCAACGAGAATGTGAAAAATGTTGACATAGGACAATAGAACCATTTTTTAATTCCACGGGTTTATTCTCTGGATTGAGGCTAAGGCTGAGCAAATGCGTCTTTTGTCAAGGAGTTCAGCGGTGCCTAACAACTCGAAACTGCATGAGTATTCTATACCCTATCCCTGACCTAGTCCGTTTCAGTAAACGATGATCTGCGGCTGTTTTATTTGGTGAACTGTAAGTTGTAACAGACTATGATAAATAACGCTGGTGTAGTTGAGCGCGTTACGTTATTGTGAAAACCATACCCTATTGCAGACCAAAAAGGCACCCTAACCCAGACCTATAAGCATGCAAAGGAGCTCAAAATCATACCCTATCCCCAGGGGCGTAGGCAGGGGGAGGTCACAGGGTGCCTGTGATCCCCACTTCCTTTGGGTTTACTCTTTAAATATGTATGTCTGAGGAGGGGAGGGGGGGGGGGGGGGGGATTTGGTGGTGATAATATGATAATACATTTATTCAAATGAGGCATAATTATCTTTAATTTTAAATAGTTCATTTACACTTTTTGAAGATATATTTGCATATAAATCACTTATAATCATATAGTCGCCAACTATATAGAACCTTAACACTGACTATGTACAAACAAAACTTTATAAAATCTACCAATATAACAACTGCATGTGCATATTAATACGATATGTACTCCATGTTCTTCAACGCGAGGTTAAAGTTAGTCATCCATGTATGTATGTATGTATCAAGGACATAGCCGCCAGTACGGTTGGTCCGGTTTCAACCGAATCAAACAGTTTCAATTTATTTACATTTTTAATTATTCAGATATTTTTTTACTGAGTTTGAAAACCGGACCACACAAAAACTGACCGCCCCACTCAATAACTAGCAGCTACAGCCCTGTGTATGCAAAAGATGTGCAAAACCATACAACTTTTGTGTCATTAGTAATAAACATGTATGTCAAACTTTCTAAAAAAATAATTAATTAAAGGGCTCCCTGCAAGAATGGAGTATAAAGTGACTTGTGATCAAAAACCCAAATTCTCCTTTGAAATTCAAAGAATCTCTAAGAGAATTTCGATTTTGATCACAAGTCACTTACTCTGTTCTTGCAGGGAGCCCTTCAATTATTAATTATTACACTTCTCCCTATTTATTGACTAGGATATGCTCCCTCTACCCCATATTCAATGTTGATGTTGATAGTAACTGGGTAGCTAGTGCCATGTACATGCACTAACTAGGATATGCTCCCCCTACCCCATATTCAATGTTGATGTTGATAGTAACTGGGTAGCTAGTGCCATGTACATGCACTAACTAGGATATGCTCCCTCTACCCCATATTCAATGTTGATGTTGATAGTAACTGGGTAGCTAGTGATATGTAAGTGCACTAACTAGGATATGCTCCCTCTACCCCATATTCAATGTTGATGTTGATAGTAACTGGGTAGCTAGTGATATGTAAGTGCACTAACTAGGATATGCTCCCCTTACCCCATATTCAATGTTGATGTTGATAGTAACTGGGTAGCTAGTGATATGTAAGTGCACTAACTAGGATATGCTCCCCCTACCCCATATTCAATGTTGATGTTGATAGTAACTGGGTAGCTAGTGACATGTACATGTGGCAAGGTTCCAGCAAATGAGAACACATCATTATAGGGACCAAAATCTGTGACAGCAACGTCAACCAGGGCCCGGTTGTTCAAAAGGCAATTAGCACTAATCCAGGATTAAATCTTAAGAAAACTATTGATGCTAATCCAGGTTTAGCACTAATCGCCTTTCGAACAACCGGCCCCAGAAGTGTAAATAACTTCTGTTCTGGGTTTCGTACATTAGAGATTTAGTCCAAGCCTAAGCCTGTGAGGTTACAGTTATCCACAGGGAATACCAACTATGAAGGTATGAAACTCAGAACAAATTTACACTTCCGGTTGACGTCGCCATAGATTTTGAAAATCTTAACCTCCCTATTGAACACGGGGAGGGAGTCATTCGATAGAAGGAATACTAGTAATAATCTAATCAATGCTACAATGCTACGCAGGCTATCCTATAATGTACTTCTGCAATAGTTATTGCATGCAACGAGGCATGTTAAAATTGTGCTTGTTGCTGGCAATACTGTGTGCAATGATCACTAAGGTGCGGTATTGCAGAAAAGATTATGCAAATTAAGGAAATTGACACAACTTCGTTCATCGTTTTCTAAAAAATTGACTGAGCTGGCATAATTTTTCTGCAATACCGCACTTCACTCGCAATGATGCACAGTACATTTGTAACTTAAAACAACATTCTTGAATTTTGCTTCACACAACCATCACACGTCCATCTTACTATAGTGAGATGAGTGTTGGGTGTATAGAAGTATAGAATGTAGTAAGAAATGAGTGTGAGAGTCGTGTTCCCACTAGTGAGATGAGTGTTGGGTGTATAGAATCTAGAATGTAGTAAGAAGTGAGTGTGAGAGTCGTGTCCCCCACTAGTGAGATGAGTGTTGGGTGTATAGAATATATAGAATGGTAGAGACTAGTGAGATGAGTGTTGGGTGTATAGAAGTATAGAATGGTAAGAAGTGAGTGTGAGACCCAGTGCACTGCTTAATTCACCTAACGATTTTTGACATGTATTTGTTGTATTCCAGGCACCGATTACCCTAAGATGTTTGAGAGGGTTAAGTATAAAGGCAACTGGATGGACTGTGATGGTTTTCACACTGTCGACCAGGCTGGTAATGGTTGTAACTGCCACTTTGTCGCATGTACTGGAACCCGAGAATGCACCGCTGGGGCCGGCTTTCATTGTCAGTATTTTACCAACGATAATGTCGGTAATGAAGACGTGAAAGAGGTATGTCTCGCAGCTGCTTATAAGATCTGTTGTGATTGGATAATACAAACAATAGAATTCATTATCTACTCGTTCTATGGATTGGGTTCTATTGTTTTACTCTAATAGTATTGAACCAATTGGACGAGATCTTCTAAGAGCTGCGACCTTACCCGTGAAAGAGGGCGAGTGTAAATGCCGTTATCTTGGATGATGAGCCAAAAGGGAAAAGTTCTTCTCACCACAAAAAGAAGAAGAAATGAAAATAATAAAAGTGATTGATGGAATTACTGAAATAATAAAGCTAATATGAAAATAAACGTTTCTTGTACTTTGAGTCTCGTAGAGCTATTAATAGTATGTGAAAATATATAAACTGCATTTTTGAGAGCATTCTAAATGTAAAAGCTTTGAAACTCGCATAGGGTGTTGCTTGTTATGTTCTTTTGCCCTGGTAGCGGTTTCAGCTCATTTGGACCACTTTTAGTCCCCTTTACCTGCCAATGTGTTCGCGCGCGAATGCATATTCAAATTTCCAGAAAACATGTCTTTGACTCAACGTACTATTTTTTGTAATAGTGTATTTCTGGGCATACAGTATACTGCTCTGGTTTTAGGGCTCTTTGTTCTTGATTCTGTTTAAAAACAAAATCAAATTCAAATTCAATTTCCGTAAGTGTCACTTCTAGTTCAATTAAAAAAGTGAGAACAAAATACTCCCAGGGGGTTCTTCAAGGTAAAAATCGTCGGGGTGACAGTCGAAAAATACCCTAAAAATACCAAACCGTGAAAAATTCCCACACTAAGAAATACTTCATGGTCTAAACATAAAATATTCTAAAAAATCGAATCGAATCGTTCCCGGGATACTATGACTACTTTTTCGTCAAGGTATAGTTTGAAACTGTCAGTCATCAGCAATAGTTGTTCGCCGTCCAAGTTTAATAGCTATCACACACGTTTAGATAGATATCTTTAGCCTGGGACAATTTAATAATTTTTATTGTATACTGCCTGAACAAAAATTAAAGCTCTCTGCTGTCATTCAACTGACCGAAAGTTCCGACAATCAATGGTGCGTCGCCTGGGACAATTTAATTATTTTTATTGTATACTGCCTGAACAAAAATTCTTCAACTGACCGAAAGTTCCGAAATCTACTTGAGCAAACCAAGCAACAACTACAACCAACAGAATTTTGAAAAGTTAGATCTGAATTGAATAATTAAATAGTATCCTGGCCACAGGAAGCCCAAGCTGTGGTTTTGTGGATAATATCGTAAAAATATTTTCTCCTGTAAATACTGTAATAAAAGACTTGGAACTGTGGTAGTGTCTTGTGGTCTTTATTTACTATCCAAAATATTCGCTGAAAATTTGCACAGGGATAGTAAATAAAGACCACAAGACACTACCACAGTTTCAAGTCTTTTATTACAGTATTTACAGGAGAAAATATTTTTACGATATTCTCCACAAAACCACAGCTTGGGCTTCCTGTGTCCTCGCTAGCTAGTACAGACAGTACAGATTTATAAGTTTTAATTTGTTAAAAGAACAATACTATTTGGGGCGCTATACATACTCATCAGTATAGCTTTTACAGCGAAGTCTATCTCCCCTTTCCCCACTAGTTTTGTAAGTTGTATTTCTACGTAGAACTCTGGTAGGTCTAAAATGTTGACCTATTTAAGACTAACGGTTAGCCCCATTGAGACCCCAGCTCTTACAGTGGTTTATCTGCTGTAAAAATGGCTTATTACTGTGAATGGGTTACCTGTGGTCAGGTTTTTAACAACTAATTTCAGGAGAATTTGACTGAAAACATACAGTAAAAGAGTTCAGTATAATTAAAAAATACTAAGAATACATAATTACCACGTTGTTTTGAATCGATATTGTGATTATTCACCATTACCTAGTACTCAATAGAATCGATATTGTGATTATTCACCATTACCTAGTACTCAATAGAATCGATATTGTGATTATTCACCATTACCTAGTACTCAATAGAATCGATATTGTGATTATTCATCAATAGAATCGATATTGTGATTATTCACCATTACCTAGTACTCAATAGAATCGATATTGTGATTATTCACCATTACCTAGTACTCAATAGAATCGATATTGTGATTATTCACCATTACCTAGTACTCAATAGAATCGATATTGTGATTATTCACCATTACCTAGTACTCAATAGAATCGATATTGTGATTATTCACCATTACCTAGTACTCAATAGAATCGATATTGTGATTATTCACCATTACCTAGTACTCAATAGAATCGATATTGTGATTATTCACCATTACCTAGTACTCAATAGAATGTCGTCTGACATCGCAATATAATAATAATAATATTATGAATAATATGTAGATGTAGATGTACAGTTCAATCTAAGTACAAATGTGTCGCGAATGTTTATTCAAATTTCCAGAAAACATGTCTTTGACTCAATTGCAACGTACTATTTTTAGTAATTAATAGTGTATTTCTGGGCATACAGTTTGATAATGAAGGCTATAACGAGAAGATAAGTGAACAGTGCTGTTATTGAATATTTCGGTCACACACTGTGACAATCGACAGCAAACTGCAAAGTTATTTTTAGTTCAATTAAAAAGTGAGAATAAAATACTCTTGTTGGTCCATCCAACATGGCGGCTGCATCTTTGTTATTTATTTCTCAAGGGATTTTCGGTCACGTGGTTGCTCACCAAGAATATGAATATGGATTATAATATTATAATAACAAAGCTCTTTATTGAAATTCCAAAAATACAAATTAAACAAACACAAAAACAAATAACATACATCTAGCTTCGAGGGTTAAAAAGGTCTGACTATTTTAAAAGACGAAACTAGTCCCCGAAAGATAACTACAAATAAAAAGTGCGTAAAAGAATATTAAAAGAGGTTTGGAACCTTACCTCAGTATTATGCGAACTCAGACATTCAAACAGTCGGCTGGAACTTGTTTTTTTGCTTCTGTCCATCAAATTCAAAACTCAAACAAATTCAAAAATAAATACATTCTTCGACCAACTGATCCATAATTTAGCTCAAAATCATATTTGGTTTCCATTTGGTGGGTCTTCTGACTTTTATTTTTAAGTTTTCTGACTTTTTATGTTGATTGACAGAAGCGAAAAACCAAATTACAAGCCAACTGCTCAAATGACTGAGATCGCATAGTACTGAGAATCGCAGAAATAACATGAAACGACTAACGAAATCTTTTGAAATCCAAGTAAAGAAAATACCAGCGAAGAAATTAAACAGTTTGAAATAACAATAATTAAGCAACAAGACGACGAAGTTCGATTCGAATAAAATGTTTAGTTGTTTCAGTACAATTTGTCAATATTTTACGTGTTTTCACTAAATTTGCGACCTCGATCGTCTTTTGTGGTCCGTTTGACTAAAAACAATTATCTGCATAAATATTGAAATGATGACTTTCTCGCTCTGTACTTCTCTGGTTCAGTGGCTCACATTAGCCAGATGGCTTGTTTTCGCATTATTTGAGATTGACCAATCACGACACAGCAAACCGTGAAGGCCAATCATATTTCGACAGATTTTGCTTCGACTGGCGCCATATTTAATCAACCAATCACATCGTCAAATTTTGGATTTGGATAAACGTCATATTTAATCAACCAATCACGTATCGCCCAATACGGCTAGTGATGGTATGTATGATCGCTCGCGATCTACATTGTTAGTCTTGTTTGGACACTGCAGTAAGAAAGACCGAAGGAAAACACGTCTATAGTTTGTTCAAGGTTAGTAGTGACTTCTTTGACTATGCAGCATCACAGCTTGTAACTCGTTCTTGAATTTCTGCAGAATTGTTGTCCTTTTTCTATTGTTCTTTATCTCTCAGATCAAACTTATGTCCTTGAACATTTGCTCCTGTTGGGACACAGTATCACGCGGACAACGTTTTTGAATGCGCTTGTGCAAAATGAAATTATTGAATTACAAATGCGCTTTGTTTACTATTAAAAGCACGTTTGAGGCCCGATTAATCGAGCAATTTGTTCTTTGGCCGCTAAATAAAGCATTTCTCAATTGATCTTTTTCCGCCTTTGACAATGTGTAAATTAGAAGTATAAAAGAGGATGCTATAGAGCTGCATATGTTTCCTCAACAGGGGAAAATATATCACAAATTCGATCTTCAGACCTATTGATCTTGTGTGTAAATATTAGAAATTGCCTTCAAAAACGTCCTTTCCGAGCCATAATGTATTTGTCTATGTAGCTTCTACATACAGACCGGGATAAAGAGCACCAATATGATGTTCACGATTACCAAACAAAGAGTTTTAGATTTCATTTTGCCACCGCTTAATTATATCCAATATACATGTATTTTATATCAAAACGCGCGTATCATTACAGAGCTGCATTTGAATCTGGCGGTAGGTTTTTGATTGACACAATTCCCAAAGAATTCAAAGGGTTTTTGTGTGTAGCGTATGTCACGCTCTCCCATATCTCTTCAGAGATTTCAGTTCGATCAACTTTTTGAAGAAACGGAAAATGCCACGGTCAAACCTCTTTATTTGTGCTTGAATTGCCAGCTTATTCATTCCTTACATATTCGTCTTTTATATTCTGATGGTAGGTTTTTGGTTTTTATTTTAACAATGCAGTAAAAAGCAAAAATGTATCAAAATCATGTTGTTTTTCGCCTAAACAAGACTCGCCTCATCTGCATATGTGAAACAATGACCTTTTGTATAACATAAGTTTGATATGTTTACTTTTGCTGAACGGCTTTTTGTTTCAGCAAAAGTAAAAGACTCAGTGAACATAGAAAGACGAAAAGGAACCTCTGCTCGCAGGGTAAAGTCAAGCCTCAAGTGTTGACATTCTAACATTTACATAAATTAGATGACGTCACTGGACACGATTATCGACTTCGGAGATCAGACGTCTCACTCGGGGAAATTTTTGACCCAGAGGCCGGCCAGAGGCGGCTGATTTTCAGGCTATATTCGAGACTGAGTCATAAAATGCCGAAACTTTCCGTAAAATTTTCCAAGACAATTCCTTCTCAGATATTCCTAAAGTTATCGTATTCTGTTACTTTTTGTGTATGTGAAGTTACAAGATCGTTTTTATGCCACAAGGTACCGATTCTAAGGTTACCATACTACGCATTGACCATGAAGGACTTTCATACATATGCATACATACAAAGTTTATTTTTCGTGGGTTAACAAATTCGGTTTCCAATTTGGCCCACGTGCACAAACCGCCATGTTGCCGAGAGAAGGGCTTGACCTTGTGGAATGCAGACAGCTGCATCGGTTGCTTCGAAAAGAAGTTCAAGCTTGTTGTTTTTGACTTTCAGTCTCTGGGATAGGGTTTTGGATAGAGAACCTATATATTTTGGTCTAGGATAAGGTACCATTTTGGGTCTGGAATAGCGTACCATTTTCGGTATTTGATAGGGTATCGTTTATGGACCCGCCTTTAGTCTGGGATATAGGCTATCATTTTCGGTCTGCATGGGATAGAGAACCTATTTTAGCCTGGGACCAAAGCTTAAAAAATACCAGGTCGCCGATTTGAAATCCTAAAAATTACGACGATCACCCAGCCAGTACCAGCTGAATATATGCCATGTTGCCAAGAGAAGGGCTTGACCTTGTGGAATTGCAGACAGTTGTTGATCTTTTAGTCTGACAGGGCACCTTTTTCGGTCTGGGATAGGATACCTATTGAACAGGTGCAATTCAGCTGATAACAATCCCTCACGTAACTGGAAATGACGTGTACTGAAATCAAGCCATTCACAGCACTCAACCGAAATCATGTAAAACTGAGACGACAAAAGAGAAAGCCGTACTAGTCTGGAGAGCTCACCTTGAAAGCAATTGCGAAACTTACCGAGTTCCACGGAAAAGTATACTGAGGTCAGTATAACAGTTTATAGGCGTTACGGCAAAGTATAGGTCAGTACTACAGTTTATAGGCTTTACGGCAAAGTACTATAGGTCAGTACTACAGTTTATAGGCGTTACGGCAAAGTATAGGTCAGTACTACAGTTTATAGGCGTTACGGCAAAGTATAGGACAGTACTACAGTTTTTAGGCGTCACGGCAAAGTATAGGTCAGTAGTACAGTTTATAGGCGTTACGGCAAAGTATAGGTCAGTAGTACAGTTTATAGGCGTTACGGCAAAATATATGTCAGTACTACAGTTTTTAGGCGTCACGGCAAAGTATAGGTCAGTAGTACAGTTTATAGCCGTTACGGCAAAGTATAGGTCAGTACTACAGTTTATAGGCGTTACGGCAAAGTATAGGTCAGTACAACAGTTTATAGGCGTTACGGCAAAGTACTATAGGTCAGTACTACAGTTTTTAGGCGTTACGGCAAAGTATAGGTCAGTACTACAGTTTATAGGCGTTACGGCAAAGTATAGGTCAGTAGTACAGTTTATAGGCGTTACGGCAAAGTATAGGTCAGTAGTACAGTTTATAGGCGTTACGGCAAAATATATGTCAGTACTACAGTTTTTAGGCGTCACGGCAAAGTATAGGTCAGTAGTACAGTTTTTAGGCGTCACGGCAAAGTATAGGTCAGTACTACAGTTTTTAGGCGTCACGGCAAAGTATAGGTCAGTAGTACAGTTTATAGCCGTTACGGCAAAGTATAGGTCAGTACTACAGTTTATAGGCTACACAAGTACTTATGCTTGCATCGCTAGTGAAATCCAGGCCGAGGATATTCAAGGATTGGATAGCGCTATCCGTTGGATAATTTTTCTTCTTCTGATAAACAAAATGAGAATATGAAAACATGGGAATTAGTATGAACTCACACTGCTGCTAGTCATATTAAAATATTCTACCAATTTACTGTGTGCCTGTACAAACCGGTAAAGGTCAGTAGCCGGTCCAGATGGCATATCAAGAAATCCCCCATTAAAGTGTGCTGTTGCTCGGCCAGCTTTCCTATGTCCATATTTGGGCATTGTACTTACCATATTTGGAAACCCTGTAAATATTTTTCGTTTAAAAGTACAATTTTTATCGAAAAATCCATCCAAACTTACAGCAAATCGAGTAAATGAATGTAAACATTGTCCTCCATTTTGTAACACGGCCAAAAAGACTGGGAAACCTAACACAGGGTGACCGGTAAACTCGTGCCCAGTCCCCGTAGCTGGTCTACGTATAAAGCACAGATTTCTTGATATGTTCGCATCTTTCGACAATGTCAAAAACTTTAATTATTTTTAGATAATACCAATGAAATATTGTCACATACTTGCCACGATTCATCTGCTCTATAATCCAGCGGTGCTCTTCAGCGCTGACTCGGATGAAACGTCGCCCCGCCAGAGAAACACTGGAGAACTTGCAAGTCTGCTAGAACGACTTCTGGCGGGGCGACGTTTCATGCATCCGAGACCGAGCCAAAGAGCACGGCTGAGTTCTCGAGCATGGAACATCTGACATGACGCACGGTTACGTGTCGTGACATTGATGTTGTCACCGTAAATTATGTATGTAATTCTGTCAAAACTCACCACAATGAAGTATTCAAAATCATTTTGGAGACTGTTCTTTTCCAAATTCAGAGCGCACGTTATATCAATGCTATGTTATAATATACAGCTAACGGCATAATTGTTGTCGGGACGAAAATCATGAAAGTTATGACCAAAAGGAATTCTGGGAAATTAAAACTCTCAAATAACACCGTCAAATCATCGACCTTTTTATCCAGACTTGTGGGATCTTAGTTAAATAGCTCATATACCTTCAAAACTACGAGAACATTGAATATATCTGCCTGTAATGTGGCTCATGAACTGATTTCCCATCCATCCTTGCGGTCTCAGCTTCTATGATTTATGATTTGCAACCCGACAACGCTTATGCAATTATCTATATTTTCAACAAGTGTAAATGAAATATTTAAAATTAAAGATAATTATGCCTCATTTGCATAAATTTATTATGTAATTATATGTGGCAAATCAAAATATACATAATTTTAAAAGATTGTACTCATATTAACTACAGCATCCATTGATCTAGCCTGATTATCAGACGGCTTGGTGTTGACCACTAACCACTGTCTCCCCCAGGCCCCAGCCTCCCGTGTGGTAAATGACAGCGAAGGATACTTGTGAGGCGGACTTGTACTCCCCTGTATATGCTAGCTATGTGCCGCGTGATAGGGTGCCGGTCTTTTTGAGCTCCTTAGCATGTTTAGGTCTGGGATAGGGTATGGTTTTCACAATAACGTAACGCGCCCAACTACACCAGTGTTAATTATCATAGTCTGTTACAATTTACAGTTCACCAAATAAAACAGCCGTTGAAACAAGATTCACTGAAACGGACTCGGTCCGGGATATAGGGTATAGAATTATATTTTAAGCGTACGTCTGGGATAGGGTATGGAGAATCATATTTTTAACATAGCATTGATATAACGCTCGCTCTGATTGGCTAATTAGCGTGAGCGAGCGTGCATCCATAACTCAATGGACGCTCGCTCACGTCATCGGCATAGCGCGCGCTCGGAAATCAATTGGAAAATAAAAAAAATGTATTTGAATTTGCAGTAACTATGTTATAAAAGGAATGGTCAACGCTTCAGCTGTGCGTCCATCGAGTTATGGATGCACTTGGTCGGCTGCTAAGCACTCAAGAAGCTAGAGTCGCACTCGGCTACGCCTCGTGCGACTCTTACGCTTCTCTCGTGCTTTGCAGCCTCCCGCGTGCATCCATAACTCGATGGACGCACGCTGATCGTTGACCATTCCTTCATTTCGGTCTGGAATAGGGTCAGGGTTTTGAGGTGTCCGCGGCACACCCCTACCCGAAAACGCCCATAGTCCCCCTCCCCTGGGTAGGAAATCCGATGAAATGCTCTTTTGAGTGTTTGAAACAGCTTCTCAGTCGATTAATAAATACTCGGCAGTTGAAAAATGGGCTTTCTATTTGTATGGCCACAAATCACCAACTGGGTACCAAGGCGCATGCGCTGTGTGCCGCTGAGGAAACCAAAGGTTCATTGCTCATTGCTGAAGTCCACTGAGTTAATGCTTATAGAGAGTCTTGTTCTTGCGGAAATTCCAAGTTAAAGTTCACCAAATAATATGCTAATTAAGATCACGTGTCAAACCTCCTTCACGGTAGTGATTTCCTTTGTTTTGTACTCATGAATTATTAATGAGTTCGAGTAGACCCTTTGATCACCCTTTCAAATAATATGCTAATTAAGATCACGTGTCAAACCTCCTTCACGATAGTGATTTCCTTTGTTTTGTCCTCATGAATTATTAATGAGTTCGAGTAGACCCTTTGATCACCCTTTCAAATAATATGCTAATTAAGATCACGTGTCAAACCTCCTTCTCGATAGTGATTTCCTTTGTTTTGTCCTCATGAATTATTAATGAGTTCGAGTAGACCCTTTGATCACCCTTTCAAATAATATGCTAATTAAGATCACGTGTCAAACCTCCTTCACGGTAGTGATTTCCTTTGTTTTGTCCTCATGAATTATTAATGAGTTCGAGTAGACCCTTTGATCACCCTTTCAAATAATATGCTAATTAAGATCACGTGTCAAACCTCCTTCACGATAGTGATTTCCTTTGTTTTGTCCTCATGAATTATTAATGAGTTTGAGAAGACCCTTTGATCACCCTTTCAAATAATATGCTAATTAAGATCACGTGTCAAACCTCCTTCACGATAGTGATTTCCTTTGTTTTGTCCTCATGAATTATTAATGAGTTTGAGAAGACCCTTTGATCACCCTTTCAAATAATATGCTAATTAAGATCACGTGTCAAACCTCCTTCACGATAGTGATTTCCTTTGTTTTGTCCTCATGAATTATTAATGAGTTCGAGTAGACCCTTTGATCACCCTTTCAAATAATATGCTAATTAAGATCACGTGTCAAACCTCCTTCACGATAGTGATTTCCTTTGTTTTATCCTCATGAATTATTAATGAGTTCGAGTAGACCCTTTGATCACCCTTTCAAATAATTATTGAACATTCTTTGACACGTTATTATAGTTATATTGTTTATTTGACCATTATTACCATGATTACCCATTGTTCCCTCCGCTAATTTTTACCGCGTGTTTATTTCCCTTTAACAACATTAAATATTCGGTAGTTTTAACCGTTTTTAACTTTGAGAGCTTTGTCTTTGACAATGGTGACTTGCTAAGCTCCTAGGACTTATGCTTTCGGCTAAAAAGAAAAACAAGAAAACTATTAATAACACTCGTAATGATAGCGAGCAGACACTAAAATCGTGAAACAGTACAAACTAGTTAGTGCTAAATAGCACCAATGGAACAATCCCTTCCTCCCTTCCTCCCTTCCTCCCTTCCTCCCTTCCTTCCTTCCTCCCTTCCTCCCTTCCTCCCTTCCTCCCTTCCTCCCTTCCTCCCTTCCTCCCTTCCTCCCTTCCTCCCTTCCTCCCTTCCTCCTTCCTCCCTTCCTCCCTTCCTCCCTTTCCCCTTCCTCCCTTCCTCCCTTCCTCCCTTCCTCCCTTCCTCCCTTCCTCCCTTCCTCCCTTCCTCCCTTCCTCCCTTCCTCCCTTCCTCCCTTCCTCCCTTCCTCCCATCCGGTGTGTGTGTGGAAACCTGATCGGCTTAATAAACTGTAATTCCATTCTTTTCTTTTGTTTTGATTTGACTATGGGAGGTTTTATGGAATCTTCTGACGTCAAAATCTATCACGAGTGGCCCGCGTCAAACCGTCATTTTACTTGCTCAAAACTTCAATTTTAGATCGGTGAAGTCTAAATATCTGTCAAATATAAGTTACTTATAATAACAAACAAATGTCATCTAGTTGCTTGAAGAAAAACTAACAGAAAGTTAGGCTCGAACATTTTGTAGATCTTGACGGCCACTACGTCACACGTAAAATCTCCTATATTAAGCCGCATCTACACGAACAAGTTTTCCTTGACAAGTTTTCCTTGACAAGGAAGACTTGCTCGTGTAGATGACAAAAACATTGCCAATTTTTCCTTGTCAAGAAAAACTTATTCGTGTAGATGAGGCTTTAGTCACTAACTATATATTAAGCCGAATCGGTTACACGAGCAAGTTTTCCTTGATAAGTTTTCCTAGTTTTCCTTGACAAGGAAAACTTGTTCGTGTAGATGGAGAAAATTAATGCTCAATTTTTACTTGACATGCCAGCTTTTCCTTGACAAGGAACGATTGTCAAGGTCGGAATCTGCTCGTGTAAACGACAACAAGGATAATGTGGCAAGGAATATTAAGAGGAGATTTTTTACGAACGCGCGTAATGAGCGCCAAAAACCAATACCATGGAGAATACGTTTTGTACAAGGCTAAAACTGCTTTAGCAAAGAGATCAAGTTATTTGGGATGGTTTTTGACCGGTAAAAGTGAAATTTGAGTGTTAGTCCAAAGTGAAAATTTGATTTGAAAACTGTCCACATGGGCTAGATCTGTATATTTACTATTGTTGCTGATGTTTTTCCCTGAATTAGCTCAAATTTGAAACAAAAAGCAGGAAAATGGCTTTGTACAACGCTAAAACAGTTTTAGGCAGACATTTAACTTTGTTTTTCATAGCTTGTGCTTGGTTAAAATAAAATTAGAGTGTTAATCCAAAGCGAAAATCGAAAGTCAAACTGTTCAAAAGCGCTCGTTTTCGGCGCTTTTCGCGGATATTACGCGATGTTCAAATAAATATCCTCTTAATCAGTTCAGTTCCCAGTCTTTTCGCACGCTCATTTCTCTTACAGACGCCATTTTGTTTTTGCTCGACAGGGGAATGGAATCAATTTTTTTGTTACTCCGCTGATTGAAAGACATTGGGGCACAACCGAAACTTGTCAAGGAAAATTGTTGATCATCTACACGAGCAAGGAAAACTTGTCAATTAAAAATTGTCAAAGAATACTTGCTGACCGTCTACACGCAGCCTGCGTGGCGGCCCAAAGGGTACGGATCGGAAGGACTAGGGATCGGAAGGGATCGGAGGGGGAAGGGGACTGAGGAGAGGAGGGGAAAAGGGTCCCTCCGATCCGAAAACTTGTCAAGGAAAATTTGCTCGTGTAGATTCGGCTTTAGTTAGTACTGTTTCACGGAGTGATTCTAATAAACCTGGGCATTATTAACTACACCAATACACACTATTAGACACTCATTTGTTTTCTTTTGTTCCTTTGCATCTAATAAACACTGACAGCTAAATAGTAGTGCCCAGGATTAGAGTGATTCTAATAAACCTGGGCATTATTAACTACACCAATTACACACTATTAGACACTCATTTGTTTTCTTTTGTTCCTTTGCATCTAATAAACACTGACAGCTAAATAGTAGTGCCCAGGATTAGAGTGATTCCAAT
>JAUJYZ010001229.1:0-10000 GCA_033675265.1 Actinostola sp. cb2023 | reverse complement strand
CTGAAAAGAATGCAGTGGCCAACTTCTCCAGATTCACTAGACTAAGTTATAAATCAATCTGGACAAACAAAGCTGTTATATATTTATTATATATATATATATATATAAGGGATAATGTCCCGGAGATTTGTCGGACTACCAAAAAACGCAAAAATCAATGTTCCATTCTCTACTAGTTCCAGACCAGTACCTAAGCTCGAAAATCTGTACCCTATCCCATGCAGACCTGTAAGCTGACGTAACAGACTAATAATTGCTGTAATTGGGTACGTTATTGCGTAACCCGTACCCTATGAAATGGTACCCTATCCAATGCAGACCTGTAAGCTGACGTAACAGACTAATAATTGCTGTAATTGGGTACGTTATTGCGTAACCCGTACCCTATGAAATGGTACCCTATCCCATGCAGACCTGTAAGCTGACGTAACAGACTAATAATTGCTGTAATTGGGTACGTTATTGCGTAACCCGTACCCTATGAAATGGTACCCTATCCCATGCAGACCTGTAAGCTGACGTAACAGACTAATAATTGCTGTAATTGGGTACGTTATTGCGTAACCCGTACCCTATGAAATGGTACCCTATCCCATGCAGACCTGTAAGCTGACGTAACAGACTAATAATTGCTGTAATTGGGTACGTTATTGCGTAACCCGTACCCTATGAAATGGTACCCTATCCCATGCAGACCTGTAAGCTGACGTAACAGACTAATAATTGCTGTAATTGGGTACGTTATTGCGTAACCCGTACCCTATGAAATGGTACCCTATCCCATGCAGACCTGTAAGCTGACGTAACAGACTAATAATTGCTGTAATTGGGTACGTTATTGCGTAACCCGTACCCTATGAAATGGTACCCTATCCCATGCAGACCTGTAAGCTGACGTAACAGACTAATAATTGCTGTAATTGGGTACGTTATTGCGTAACCCGTACCCTATGAAATGGTACCCTATCCCATGCAGACCTGTAAGCTGACGTAACAGACTAATAATTGCTGTAATTGGGTACGTTATTGCGTAACCCGTACCCTATGAAATGGTACCCTATCCAATGCAGACCTGTAAGCTGACGTAACCGACTAATAATTGCTGTAATTGGGTACGTTATTGCGTAACCCGTACCCTATGAAATGGTACCCTATCCCATGCAGACCTGTAAGCTGACGTAACCGACTAATAATTGCTGTAAATTTTACGAAAAATTTCGGCATTTCATGACTGATTCTGAAACTCATCAATTTTAGTCTTTCTGAGCCATTATTTCAATACGGCTTAACTTTCCCATTCACAAGAAAACGGGTCAATTCGGTCATGCTTGCACTAAACAATGAGCATGTCAGACCGTAGTGAGCCGTACGCGTAAACGCGCGATACAGAGCAACGTAATTAACGCCTATAAACTGTAGTACTGACCTATACTTTGCCGTAACGCCTATAAACTGTACTACTGACCTATACTTTGCCGTAACGCCTATAAACTGTTGTACTGACCTATACTTTGCCGTAACGCCTATAAACTGTAGTACTGACCTATACTTTACGCCTATAAACTGTAGTACTGACCTAGTATACTTTACGCCTATAAACTGTACTACTGACCTATACTTTACGCCTATAAACTGTAGTACTGACCTATACTTTACGCCTATAAACTGTACTACTGACCTATACTTTACGCCTATAAACTGTAGTACTGACCTATACTTTGCCGTAACACCTATAAACTGTAGTACTGACCTATACTTTGCCGTAACGGCTATAAACTGTTGTACTGACCTATACTTTGCCGTAACGCCTATAAACTGTAGTACTGACCTATACTTTACGCCTATAAACTGTAGTACTGACCCATACTTTACGCCTATAAACTGTACTACTGACCTATACTTTGCCGTAACGCCTATAAACTGTAGTACTGACCTACACTGTAAATTCGATAGGTCTGTTTCAGCCCCAAAATCCAAAACAGCCCCTTTGCCCATGGGGCTGATTTGGCCCCCACAGGGACTGTTTTTGGAAACAATAGTCAAAATGGCCCCATGTAAACCTAAAATGGCCCCATATAAACCCAAAACGGCCCCATGCAAACCCAAAATGGCCCATCCAAACCTACAATGGCCCTGTCAACCCAAAATGGTCTTTGCCATATCCAAAATGACCCCATACAAAACCCAAAATGGTGTTTGCCATATCCAAAATGACCCCATATACAAAACCCAAAACGGTCTTTGCCATATCCAAAATGACCCCATATACAAAACCCAAAATGGTCATTGCCATATCCAAAATGACCCCATACAAAACCCAAAATGGTCTTTGCCATATCCAAAATGACCCCATGCAAAACCCAAAATGGTCTTTGCAGTATCCAAAATGACCATAAAAACAATACAACCAAACAGTCCAATTCAAATCCAAAATAGAACCGGGCATGCTGGCTAAAACGGCACCAATGATTTTGACGCTTGTGCTTGTCTATAATCTTCATAAACACACAACAAACAGCAATTTAATATCCCATCCGGG
This sequence comes from Actinostola sp. cb2023, assembly GCA_033675265.1. Taxonomy (NCBI): domain Eukaryota; kingdom Metazoa; phylum Cnidaria; class Anthozoa; order Actiniaria; family Actinostolidae; genus Actinostola; species Actinostola sp. cb2023. The sequence goes on along the minus strand of JAUJYZ010001229.1, from coordinate 7,461 downwards.
GGATGATACTCCTAAGAATGACATGATATATATGTGAGGCGGTCCAGGGTCCAGGTTTTGCCATTTTATTGTTTAATCCGTGTTATATGAAAATCATTAATTATTAGTCTAGCCGTTGGAGGCCAAAAAACATTTATTATTTTAGATATCTTGTATAAAAATTATCATCAATACAGACAAATAACAATAGCGTCAGCCAGACGTAAATGTGTTGGAGTGTTTTTTTTGGCCAGGGATTCCCAAACAGTTCCAAAGAAATCTGTTTCAGTTACTATTTGTAACCAAAACAGACCTTTAAGGTGGTGCGAATTGGTCCACAATTACAGGACTGAAATAGTTTTCTAAAGGGCTGAAACAACCCTATTTTGGTATCATTTCAGACCTACTCAAACCCAAATCAGCCCTGCTCAAATCCAAATCAGCCCCAGTCAAACCCAAATCAGTACCTATGTTTTCCAATTCAGCCCTTCTATGTTCTGTTTTAGCACCTTTGGGGGGGCCATTTCAGTCATTAATGCTATACTTTGCCGTAACGCCTATAAACTGTACTACTAACCTATACTTTGCCGTAACGCCTATAAACTGTACTACTGACCTATACTTTACGCCTATAAACTGTAGTACTGACCTATACTTTGCCGTAACGGCTATACTGAACTGTAGTACTGACCTATACTTTGCCGTAACGCCTATAAACTGTAGTACTGACCTATACTTTGCCGTAACGGCTATAAACTGTACTACTGACCTATACTTTGCCGTAACGCCTATAAACTGTAGTACTGACCTATACTTTGCCGTAACGCCTATAAACTGTACTACTGACCTATACTTTGCCGTAACGCCTATAAACTGTAGTATACTGACCTATACTTTGCCGTAACAGCTATAAACTGTACTACTGACCTATACTTTGCCGTAACGCCTATAAACTGTACTACTGACCTATACTTTGCCGTAACGCCTATACTGAACTGTTGTACTGACCTATACTTTGCCGTAACGCCTAGAAATAACCCAGATTTCGAGCCACGCGCTCATCTTCAGGGTTACAATGTGTGTATAGGGGTCTGGGGTACTGTTTCTCTGACTAAATTAAAATCAATCAAATCAAGGCAAAATAATTGTGTTCGTTCAATCTTCTTTGCAAAAAAAAAGAGAAAGTGCCTCCTCCTATTACAAACTCCTAGAAATTCTCAAACTTGAAAATGCCTTCATCAAGCTCAAAATTTCCTTAACTGTCCACCGAACCAAATATACCCCAGAATGTTTCCCAGAGAACGTCCCTAGCTGGACTTATTCCACCGGCATCGTCAACTCATAAATATAATACAAGATATGCAGCCAATGATAATCTTTCCAGGCCAGCCTCTAGAACAAATTATGGTCTCACTCGATTTAAAGCTATTGCTTCAAGGATATTTAGTAAATAAACCCCTTCTGGCGACTGGTATATCGGCTGATAATGTCCGCGGCTGAGAGATGGTCCGAAAAATGAACAGTTGGCCGAGAAGCGAAGCTTCTTTGTTGCTAGCGAGTGGTAGCAAATTCGCACGAAATGAATATCAAGATAGAATGTTTGGTGTTATAGCCTAATTAATTAATTAATTAATTAATTAATATATTTTTCAACGTCATTATTTTCTAATATAATGTATATATTATATATATATTATATATTATATTATATATATCGTAGATATTATATATATCGTAGATATAAACTCACACGGCCTGCCTTGATTAGCTTTGCTACCTGCAGGTCGTGTGAAATGTTATAAATATTTATTTATTCACGAAATAAAAATTGATTGATTGATGTTATGTTGTGTGAAATGCGCTATAGAAGAACTTCATGGACTAGGAGTCAATTGAAACTACCCATGTTCACAGGGGCGTTCATGCATGCTGCGCTCGTCAACAAAACGATTCCAATGACTTTATACATCCCTTGGTTACCAGCGAGTGGTAGCAGAAAATGCGCATGGAATGAATATCAAGATAGAATGTTTGATGTTATGCTATGTTGTGTGAAATGCGCTACACGAACGTGTTGAATAATATAGACAATAAACTCATCCAGCATCGAATATTAAACACTACAGAACATTGTTCCCAAAGATTTGGACAAACAATTTTCAATCCTCAAGGTATGCACAGCAAATTTGACTGTCATTTGTTTGCGAAGCATGATGCTCATTCAAGGAGCGCGGAGGAGTACATGAGTTTCATATTGGGGGGCTAAAGCCTTCAAAATCCCTGATAATGGATGATTTTTTTATAGAAAATGTATGGCAACCAGCCTTTATTTGAAAAAGTCCCTGGAGCCCCCCTCTCCGCGGTGTTTGTCATTAGAGGAAAATATCCATCTCTAAACATTAAATCGGACTCCCTGAGGGCAAAACTGTTTATATATATATAACCATGCAAATTTGTCTTTATGTGATCAATCCTACAGTAGTTTACTTTCAACTAGACGCTTTAATAAGCGTCCACTCATGCCCTGGTACGATTGAGCACTGTGGGATGCATTGTAGCATGAAAGATTTGTGTTCACAGTTTTTTTCACTTGCATTTGAGATTTCATAAGATATTTTGATATGATTTTTTGCAGATTTTTCAGATATGATTTTGAGTCCGCGGAACGACCTGGTCCGAAAACACTTGACATCCTAGTAGGTCTACCGCTAACGGCGTGTGCATTTGTATGTGAGATAAGCGTATTAGACATACTTCCTTCAAAACGTTTTTTTCTCGCGATCACAAGACGACATAACCTTCCCCGAACAAGGTTTGTGAAGAAAGAGGTCGACTGTCGATAAAACCGTCATAGATCTTTTAACTTGACTTGGAATTTCTATGAAGCCGAGTCATAAATCATAAATCATAGAAGCTGAGACCACAAGGATGGATGGGAAATCAGTTCATGACCTGCATTACATGCAGATATATTCAATGTTCTCGTAGTTTTGAAGGTATATGAGCTATTTAACTAAGATCCCTACAAGTCTGGATAAAAAGGTCGATCATTTGACGGTGTTATTTGAGAGTTTTAATTTCCCAGAATTCCTTTTGGTCATAGCTTTCATGATTTTCAATCCGACAACGATTATGCAATTAGCTATACTAGAAACCACAGTGACACTTAGGCCTACGGCAAACGTCGAACCGAACCATGAACTTAATTCAGTCGAACCTATTAATTTATGTGGATACACTACATTAAACCTTTATTATTTTTATTATTATTATTAAATAGGCTGATGGATTTAGTAATAATATGATGGTCCCGTGATTATAATTTGCTGAGAAGGCTTATTTTTAATAGGATCGGCGCGACTTAAGGTGGTTCCCGCATAATGAATGACCGATTTGCCGTATTTTTTAACTCGCTCGCTCCGCGTCAATATTGCTTGACGTGAAAATAGTGAAAATAGTGTCGTTGGAATATCAGATGGCATTCACAAACGCGGCTTATAATGATAATTTTGAATACACCGTCCAAAAGCAGAATAGTTGAGTTAGTATTTGTGTTAAGCACAATAAAATCCAAGCAATATTGACGCGGAGCGAGAGAGTTAAAACATACGGCAAACCGGTCATTCATTATGCGGAAACCACCTTTAAAAAGTTCGACGTTTACATTAGGCCTTAGTCTTACTGAAGATGACGTTTGTAACGTCGAAACATGTCTTGAAACTCAAAACTGTCGTTCTTGTCTTGAAATTAATATTACATTTGCTGCTACATCACCTCGACCTTTTGGATCTATTATTATTATTATTATTATTATTATTATTATTATTATTATTATTATTATTATTATTATTATTATTATTATTATTATTATTATTATTATTATTATTATTATTATTATTATTATTATTATTATTATTATTATTATTATTATGTTTTTCTCTGTTTAGCACTGACTGTTTGAGTGTAACTTCATTCATTCAGTTGTGCTCACCTTTGAATCTCCAAATCAGTAACTCCTCGTTTCAGTTTGTCTTTACTTCTTGCTCTGTTTGACAGAAAGTGAAGTTGAAACGTGATGATGGAACGCATTATAAACTATCATAGGTGCTTGATTTTCTTACGTCATTTCCGGTCTCATCAGCTGGATTATGATTGGTTCAAACTGATCAGCTGGATTATGATTGGTTCAAACTGATACCGAATTTATTAAACATGACCTGTGGACCTAGAGACAAGCCAGGGCTCGTAAACAAAATGATTCCACTGGTTTTAGAAAACCATTTGTAACTTGCGAGTAGTTACAGAAAATGCGCATGGAATGAATATCAAGATAGAATGTTTGGTGTTATGTTATGTTGTGTGAAATGCGCTACACGAGAACTTCATGGACTATCAGATTCAAACTACCAATGTTCAGAGGGGCGTTCACCCCCCGGGGGTAAACAAAACGATTCCAATGACTTCACACAACATTTGTGCACGAATGGATGGATGTTTGATATTGAAACAATTGTATTGAGTCTTCAATCCTCAATTTGTTTGAGTGCTATACTGAATAGAACAGAGCTAATCCATATTACAACATGTAGTTGAGTTCTCTTCACATTTCCCAATAGTTTCACAGTTCCCTGCGCCATCTTGAAAGGTAGCCGCCGTGCCTTTGCATCGAAGCCGCGAGACCAACGGTGACCTTGCAATGATAGAGACGTGAATAATTGCATGTCCAAGGTGTATGAAAAGGTCTCTATCATTGCAAGGTCACCGTTGGTCTCGCTTCGATGCAAAGGCACGGCGGCTACCTTTCTAGATGGCGCAGGGAACTGTGAAGGGGACTATTGCGATATTTAATTATTAATTAACTTCGAGAATACCCTCTGTTGTATAGGGTTCTTCATGCTTGTCGCGCCTATTGATTTCCCAAGTTCAAAACTATTGACCATCAGTGAGTACCGAGTCTCTCGATTAACTGAATCTCGAAGTTTCAGCGGCTTGTGAAGGGAACTATTGTTTCTCCTCAGACTTATCATTTCTCTGTTTTTGTTTTTAATTTTCGGATGAAAAGGGGCAAGTTATACAGAGAATATTTGGTTTGTAATGAATTAAGAGGTAGGCTCTCAACAACCTTGAGAAACTCGCCAGGATACCACACCCTTTCCTTGCTTATATTCATAGTTTAGGTTTGTAAAGCGCATTAGACCATATACACTAAATTGAAGAATCGTTGTCGGGTTCAAAACCATAGAACTCCGTAACTCGATCCTAAAACTCGACAAACACTTTTTCTGATTACGTACGTTATTATTTTTTAATTTGGCGAAATGGCACATGTATAATATATGAAGTTAATCACGGACGTCACCAAACAAGCATGTGTGACCACTGTACACATCTACATATACATTTACATTTATTAAGTCAGTAAAATCCGAGGACATGAAGCTCTCAAAGTCTGTATACATTGTATACATATATTCTATGCAACTCAAACTCGGCCTCAGGCTTCCCAAAACTGATACTTTATGAGCACAGTGATGATTAGTGACGGCTATAAGACAATACTGGCTGTAGTCACTGTAAACATTAACTTGTGTGAGTCGTTAAATCTTGAAGCTTAGCGATTGCCCACAAGACCAATCAATATCAATCAATTATTGATCGGACACATTCATGTGCCAATCGATATCAATTGATTAATAAGCCAAGTCAGAGTTTAAGGATTACCGTGATTCCTGGAACCGAATCGGGATAAAATGTGTCCGAATCGAAGTGACTTTTTCTCCCATGTCTCTTGTATTTTTGCCGAGTTTTCTAGGAGCAATTTTCATCTCTTAGAATACGATTTTTGCCGAGAAAATACTCCAAGGTATGCATAAAGGTCTTCTTAATTCAACCTCATGTGTGATTTGTTAATCAAATTCTATTTTACGATAAAAATGCCCTTCGTTATACACGTAGTCGGGACGTAGTGAAGCCGTGAGAACTACGGCCAATCTACGGCCCCAAAACACAACTTTTTGATACTTTTTTGAGACAACTAATAGCACAAAGTGATAAACAACTCATAATCTTTATTATTTTCTGAAAAAATTGCCAAGAATCGACACAAAGACATGATTTAAAAGCGAAATCCAAACGTTGTGAAACTGACGATCGTTCAGTTGACACAGGAAGCCCAATCCGCTTCGAGATTGGTAAGCTTGTGGGCGATTTTAAACTACGTTTTTCAGTGGATTATCGTATTCAAATGAACATATAAGCGCTGTTAGAGTTACCTTGCAGTTGTATGTGACTAGTAAACAGGGAAAATACTTTATTAGTACAGAAAAAGTAGTGTAAAATGCTCCTAGAAAACTCGGCAAAAATACAAGAGACATGGGAGAAAAAGTCACTTCGGACACATTTTATCCCGATTCGGTTCCAGGAATCACGGTAATCCTTAAACTCTGACTTGGCTTATTGTCATCGATTGGCATCGATTTTTCGATTGGTTTTCCGATGATCAATTTCCATCAATTGGATATGTCGGGTGTGTTTACACTTGAGCTCTGCTTTAATACCAAGGTACAAATCAGAAAACTAAGCCTAAGGTTATATATAATAACCATTCAACAAACAACAGTTTTCTAATTTATAACCGCCAAGTGTATTAAAACACAGCCAGTATCTTTTTATTATGTATGAGTCAATGTACATGTATTACCCCACCCCCAAACCATGATCACGCTTCACGGGCGATTTTTTTGTAAATTCACGTGTCGCGCGGACCAAAATGTCCGAAATTCACGAATCACGAACGCTAGTCACAATTTTGGAATTTCACGCGTGAAAATGTTTAGATCCTAAACGTTCATGTTTCACAGAGCATAACAGCGGTAAATCACGAATCACAGTCGGTCAAAAGGACGATCACGTTGAAACATAAATTCACGCATCACGCTCAAATTTTTACGAATTTCACGATTCACGCTCCATTTTTTGGTCAAATCACGCGTATCCCCTTTGCTACCCTGCCAAACCCCCGGTGGTGGGGGATTTGAGGAGTTTTGTACATTGGAGGCAAAAAATAATCCCCAGGGACAGGGGAATTTGTTGATATTTGAATGAGTTTTCTAACAAATCCCACCCTATATATCCCGGGGTGGGTGGGGGAATACATTGACTCATGCAGTAATATTAACTCTTAGCAATCCTATATTACAGTGTTTAATTCAAATTTATAAATGATTTTAACATGCTTTATAATTTGTTTTAGACTTTATGAACGTCTTGAATCAGAACACCGCCATGTGAGTAAAAGCTACTCAGTCACTAAAGCTTACATAAGACATGGTGTATGTACTAATGCCAAACATTTACTGTCTTTACTTTCTTGTAGATTTGAAAAAAACATAAAATCCTATTCGCGAGCAAATATTTCATATAGTTTTTGACCGATTGTCGAAAGATGCGAAACCATCTGGACCGGCTACTGACCTTTACCGG
>JAUJYZ010000117.1:40000-81705 GCA_033675265.1 Actinostola sp. cb2023 | reverse complement strand
ACTTTTCATTTAACATCCATCTCATCAAAATATGTCGCTGAATTTACAATGTGTTGCAATGATAAAAAAATACAAAATCGATACGAGCATAAAAAAATAAAACTAGGGAGCCAGCAGTGGAGTCATGCGCGGGCGGGAAGAGAAACAAATACACGAGAAAGACATCCGTGGTCTGCGTTGGCCTCTAATATATTGTCGGTCTTGGAATTAGTGTTAAGAATAATGCCTGATTTCTTTACCAGTCGAGATGTTCAGATAAACTGGTCACTTGTTATCTGATGATGTTTAAATGTATAGGAACTTTTAGGATCAAAATTAGCGAAGTTAACAAACGCATTTTCATAAATCAATTTATGTGGTTGGTGGCAGACACATAATTTTTAGCCTAAAAGTACCAACTCTAAAGTGACAAAGACAAGCTCATTCCGGCGTATTATCTTATCTCGGGTCATTGATCTTGGGTATCTTATTATGACAAACACCCTAAATGGTAACCAGGCTTAGTCTCTTTATGGTCCTTTTAGATTGGTGTTTTCCCTAAGAGGGTGAGTTCATCTTTTATATGGATCCTTTGTTCCACACGGACCCCACAGCGTTAGCTAAAATAAGTAATGATCGGTGTTTTTTAATAAAAGTTATATGTATTGTATTGTAATTCTGAATACAAAGGGATCTGCTGAAATTAAAATGCTTTAAAATAAACTACTCTTCTACATGAGATAGTGGTACAAATGTACTAGCTTCTCTCTCAAAAGAAGAATGTAAACAGCCTAATAATTATTTCTCATCCACTAGACTTCACTGAGTCTGCCTGCCTTGGAAAAACTAGGGCAAATGATACCACACAGGGTATTACTCAAATACAACAACATGATTCTGGCAAAGTAATTTATTTAGTCTTTTAATACAAGATTTGTACTTTAGTCTGCCCATTTAACTGAGAAGGGAAGAAAATACCACCCCAACCAATCTTGTTCTGTACTCTTATTAACATTCACAAAAGAAACACGACCATTTTTATTGGATGATTATTTTTTTGGGGGCAAAGGAACCCGCAAACGAAGCCAACTGATTTGTTCTGTCTCAAACGGTAATCGTAGTCCGTGTTTGAGGTAGGTAATTTTTATAAGGCGGTAAATTAATCACTTGCCCTCGACAGAAGAGAAGCGAAAACAAGTACAGAACCAAACTTTTTTTTTGCAGTCCTTATTTTTCTTTGTGACCAGTAAATAATCATTGCAATTTTTCCTTAGCATAAAATAGTATCAATGACCACCAATTCACACCGTCCGCCATTTTGAAAATCCATCTGAGCCGTTAGAAAAACGAGTCAGCTTTGTGTGTTATACCTATGCGCAGAGGATTCTCTTCTAAAAAGCTCCGCTCATTCGTTATAGATTGACCAATCACGATTGAGCATTCTTCAAATGAAAGTCGCGCATGCGCTGGACCTTTGGACCAATCACGCATCGTCCTAGAAATGGCCTGTTAACAGGAGCCACCGACGGGAGAAGCAACGACCGACCGAGGAGCTCGGGTACGAGAATGTCGGAAAACCTGCAGCGATGGCTATAGTTGCTACTAGCGCATGCGGCAGTAGACACAAAGCGTTGACATGAACAGTTATCGATTGCTGGAGCTTGCGGTCAGGAACTTTGTACAAATTTATTGGTTCTGAGTATACATAAATATAATAATAATAATAATAAATAATAATAATAATAATGAATAATAATAATAATAATACTAATAATCATAACTGGACGCTCTAGTAGCGTTAGTCGGGCTGATTAGAGCAAGCAGTGGTTGCTGCGATCGGGTAATCTCGGACTGAATCTGATTGGCTCTCGACCATTATATCCATATCAATGGAATATTGTCAGTGGGCAATACAGGTTCGAGCAAGAGGCACGCCGCGTCCCGAGAATAATGCATCATCAAACATTGAGCCAAGGTAATTCATTTAACGCACTATATGGTTTTAGAATGATCATAAAGTATTGTAAATTGTACAATAATCAAATCTCCAAGCACAAGACTCGTTTGCATAGCCCTTATAATGTCCGTTTCTAATATGCGCGCATTTCACATTTCGTTCCAAGCGCTTTAGCAACCGATTGGACGGACTTTTTTCGGGCTGCATCTGAAGGCGCCTACGGCCAAGCCGGCAGTTAACCAACATGGTTTTATCAATACGAGGGGCACTCTCTTCTTCCAAACCTTGTTTTGACTCGAAGGTTATGGTCGTCTTGTTTTCAAAACAACCACAATTTGAGAGATATGGATTTATCCAATCCAGTACTTACTGCAAAAGGTTTCGAGATCTTTAGAACTTTAGAACGAGGTGAGGGTGATTACACGTCAGTGAAAGAAAAAAGCAATGCTGAGCCGAAGGTAAACCCATATTTAGGACTTCAATCCAAACAATGTTTAATCCAGCTCTGCGATGTCTAGTTTATGTAATATCGGTATTTGTATTTTGTATGGAGATATTTATGGTACCAAATAAACTATGCCATTGTCATTCATGAATTCGCTGAGTTTGTGAAATCGCAGCCGGAAATGTCAAGGAAAGGCGTGGTTCTACAGAGTCACGCAACGGCCAAACACTGTTTTAATCGAACTAAGATTTACTGCTGGAAAAACTATTCACCAAGTTGACACAACGCTTCTTCTCCCAAGTGACATTTCGAGAGGAAGTCAGTGTTTCTTTTATGAGCAATCTCAGCTTTTTTTTTATTTTGCTCAGGAATTTGCCTATCGCCTCGGTGAACTTTCTGAAGATCCCTAAAACCGAAAGTGACAGACATCAAGTTTGTGATGACAAGAGGGACGATGTGCGATGTCTCTTCTTGATAAGATTAGAATTTCTCTTACCCAAGAGCTTTCTCCGGGGGGGGGGACGGGGTCGGCACAAGGCGCATGCGCTGTAGAAAACCCAATTGCCTATTTGACGGTCAAAGAAGGAATAACGACAAAGACGAACGCTCTGCAGTTTTAGATTCGGGTCTTCCACAGGAAGCCCGACTAATAAATAAAAATAATACTCCATAATAATAATAAATAATGATAATAATAATAATAATAATAATAATAATAATAAATAGTCAACCATCGAACGTTCTATTGTCGCATTACTCACATACACTACATTTCAGTCATGCAGATATCTTGCAATATCATGTCATATGGTCCTATGAGGATTTGCATAACGATGGCACTGAACAAACTTAATTGACTTAAGGATCGTCATCGATCGCTGCTGACCATTTTTAAATTCCAATCGGACCGGGAACAATACTCATCGAATTCGTTGAGAACTGAAAACCACTGTATCTTAAATCACATCAGTAATCAGTTTTCAACATGAAGGTAATCCAGTACTTTGATGTATATAAGTTACGTAGAACATCGAGGAGACCCAAGCAGTCATATAACGGCGTGTAGTTATCAGTGTTTCTCAGCTAATACCACAATATGGACTAATAGAAGTAGTTAACACAGTAAACTTTAAAACAAAATTGACATCACTTGTTTCAGATATGAATTTTTATTTGCGAGTGGCCAAAAAAAATATTTTACGAAAACGAGCGCCTGCCGTGTAATATATGATTATCCTCTATGTAAGGGCTGCGTGCACACATGTCCAACACTAAGTACTTCGACATTTCCCAAAAAAACACAAATACACTAAATGTAAATCCTTCGTTACGGGTATTTAAAAGTACACTTGAGCTACCACGGAATAGAAGGGAAGTCGAAACAAGGATGTGAGGTCATGAACAATCGAAACCGGGTACCTCTCGCTTAGAAGGCCCGGCACACAACCAACTAAACAAATCATTGCTCCTGTTGTTGTTGTTGTTGGTGTTGTTGTTGCTGTTCGGTTGTTATTATATTTGAAGTTTCATATATTTTCATTTTCCTTTCTTCATTCACCTTTCACTGTCATCGAATTTTTTATCCACACATACAACCACTACTCTCTCCATTTTCAATAGGTATGAGGTTGAATTGCATTTGCCTTTTATAAAAACTGAATCGATTCCACAGGGGAAAGTTTTGTATCCATATGGATCCCTTACGCATCCCTCTCTCCCTAACCCAAATACCCCCGCCCTGTCCCTGGCATACAAAGTGTAAGCATTGTAGTAAAACTTTTAGGCAGAGTGGTAGTTGTAGAATACATGAATGTATACATTCAGGAGAAAAACCACATAAGTGTATGCATTGTAGTAAGACATTTAGTCATAACAGTGGTTTGTATAAGTCATGAAACGTGTACATTCAGAGAGAACAAACCATAACAAGGTAAGCATTGTAGTAAGACATTTACACAGAGCAGGTAATTTGCTAGAAACTCATGAAAAATCGTATCCATTCAGGAGAAAAACCATATAAGTGTAAGTTATTGTAGTAAGACATTTAGTCGTAACAGTGGTTGTATAAGTTCATGAACGCCTCCATTCAGGATAAGAGAGGCTGCCCACCACCTTGGAAATTCATTTGTAAGTGTCCAGAACCTTGGAATTGAGGAGTTCCCCCCCTCCCCCCCCCCCCAAAGATTTACAAGGTTTTGAATCGAAGAGTGTCGTTGCGGTTTCTCCAGTAATCATCGATACGCACAAATATATGTGATCTTCACATGGGACCTGAATAGCAAATGCTTGCTTTACAGAAAACATACCGTTCATTACGCAGAATGAGATTGAAAAGGGATTGTCTTGTTTTATAACGGGTTTTTCTCCTGTAAAATTGATTCTAACCCTATTTGAGCGGATAGTCATATTACTGTGGAGAACGGGCCCTGACGCCACAATAAGCATAAGAGGCCTTATTTCACTGTGAGAACGGGCCCTACGCAAGCATAAGCATAAGATGGCCTTATTTCACTGTGACTGACAGGCCCTGACGCAAGCAGAAGAAGCCTTATTTCACTGTGAAAAAGGGCCCTGACGCAAGCATAGGCGCTAGGCACAAGAGGCCCTTAATTTCAACAGAAAAATCGGGGCCGACGACGCATAAGCACAAGAGTGCCTTATGTCACTGTGAAAACTGGCATGACGCAAAGCACAAAGCAGCCTTATGTCACTGTGAAACGGGCCTGATCGCAAGCATTAAGCTGCAAGCACAAGCGGCCTTATTTCACAGACAAAATCGGGCCTGACGCAAGCAGAAGCACAAGAGGCCTAATGTCACTGTGAAAACAGGGCCTGACGCAAGCATAAGCCGCAAGTACAAGAGGCTTCATTTCACAGAAAATCGTGGCATGATGCAAAGCATAAGCACAAGAGAGCCTTATGTCACTGTGAAAAACAGGCTGACGCAAGCATAAAGCGCAAGCACAAGAGGCTCATTTCACAGAAAAATCGGGCCTGATACAAGCATTAATCAGCAAGAGGCCTTATTACACTGTATGCCATTATTATTAAGTGGTTACTAGTTTACTTGTGTTTCGGTACCCAGTCACGGTAACTCAATTAGCTCGCAATATGACTCATTATTATTAAGTGTTACTAGTTTACTTGTTTTTCGGACCCAGTCACGGTACCTCAATTAGCTTCGCAATATGCCATTATTATTAAGTGATTACTAGTTTACTTGGTTTCGACCAGTCACGGTACTCAATGAGCTCCGTCGCAATATGGCCATTATTATTAAGTGTTACTAGTGTCACTTGTTTTCGGACCCATGTCACGGTACTCAATTAGCTCGCAATATGCCATTATATAATCAAGTGTCACTTAGTTAACTTGTGTTTTTCGGACCCCCAAGCCACGGTACTCAATTAGCTCGCAATATAGAGTCATTATATTATTAAGTGTTACTAGTTTTCCTTGTTCTCGGACCCCAGTCACGGTACTCAATTCAGCTCGCAACATGCAATTATTATTAAGTGTACTAGGTGTACTGTTTTCGGACCCAGTCACGGTAACTCAATTAGCTCGCAATATGCATTATTATAAGTGTTAATAGTTTACTTGTTTTCGGACCCAGTCCACGGTACTCAATTAGCTCGCAATATGACATTTATTATTAAGTGTTACTAGTTTACTTTTTTCGGACCCCAGTCACGTTACTCAATTAGCGCGCAGTATGCCTTATTATTAAGTGTTACTAGTTTACTTGTTTTCGGACCCAGTCACGGTACTCAATGTAGCTCGCAAATATGCCATTAATTATTAAGTGGTTACTAGTTTCTGTGTTTCGGACCCAGTCACGGTACTCAACATTAGCTCGCAATATGCCATTATTATTAAGTGGTTACTAGTCTTACTTGTTTTCGGAACCCAGTCACGGTACTCAATTAGCTCGCAATATGCCATTATTATTAAGTGTTACTAGTTTACTTGTTTTCGGACCCAGTCACGGTACTCAAATTAGCTCGTCAAACTGCACATTATTTAGTAAGTGTTACTAGTTACTACTTTTGTTTTCGGCCCCAAGTACACGGTACGCAATGAGCTCGCAATATGCCATTTATTATTAAGTTGGTTACTAGTTTACTGTTTTCGGACCCAGTCACGAGTACTCAATTAGTCGCAATTATGCCATTATTATTAAGTGTACTAGTTTACTTGTTTTTCGGACCCAGTCACGGTACTCAATTAGCTCGCCACCTGCCATTTATTATTAAGTGGTTACTAGTTTACTTGTAAGAGGATAATAGTATTATGTTCAAAAACCATCAGTATTAAAAAAAATTATAAAAAAAAAATGGCACTGAAAACAGTCTTTCATTTCCTTCCTAAATAATCATGATGATCATTGGAAGTTCGTTGGTTCAGTTCGCGTGATTTGTGCAAAATCACAAATACCACCAGACGCCCGCGATTTTATACGGTCAGCGCGCGCCTACAAAAATCCCACTAACCTGAGTTTTTCAAGGGTGTTTCTTGGGGTTCGCAGTCTGCATTGTAGTCTTGGTTAGGTTTCTTTGTATGCAGGGTATGTGTTTTGGTTCAAGTTCATTCTTCTCTCGTTCTTTGTTGTCGATTGGTCGAATCGTGTTCTCGCAACACCAAGAAACCTCACCCAAAGTGGAGGGCAGAGGAGGAGGGATAAGGAAAGGGGAGGCGCCCGCTCCATTTTGAAACCCAGTCTGAAACCAGTCTTGCGAACCAGTCTGGAACGCCGTCTGAAACCCAGTCTTGAACCCAGTCTTGAACCCAGTCTTGAACCCAGTCTTGAACCCATGTCTTGAAACCCAGTCTTGGAACCCAAGTCTTGAAACGCAGTCTTGAACGCAGTCTTGAACCCAGTCTTGAACGCAGTCTTGAACGCAGTCTTGAACCCAGTCTTGAAACCAGTCTTGAAACAAGTCCTTGAACCCAGTCTTGAACGCAGTCCTTGAACCAGTCACTTGAAGCCAGTCTTCGAACCCAGTCTTTGAACCCAGTCTTGAACGCAGTCTTGAATCCCAGGGCCTTGAACGCCAGTCTTGAACCCAGTCTTGAACGCTGTCCTTGAACGCAGTCCTGAACGCAGTCTTGAACCCAGTCCTTGGACGCAGTTTAAAACCAGTCTTGAACCCAGTCTTGAAACCAGTCCTTGAAACGCAGTCTGAAAACCAGTCTTGAACCCAGTCTTGAACCCAGTCTTGAAACCAGTCTTGAACGCCAGTCTTGAATCGCAGTTTTGAACCCAGTCTGGAACCCAGTCTTGAACGCAGTCTTGAACCCAGTCTTGAACCAGTCTTGAACACAGTTCTTGAACCACAGTCTTGAACGCAGTCTTGAACCAGTCTTGAACGCAGGTCTGGAACGCAGTTCTTGAACCCAGTCTTGAACCCAGTCTGAACCCCAGTCTTGACACCAGTCTGAACGCAGTCTGAACCCACCAGGTCCACTTGAACCCAGTCTTGAAACCAGTCTTGAACCGCAGTCTTGAACGCAGTCTAGTCTTGAAGCAGTCTTGAACGCCGGTCTTGAACCCAGTCTTGAACGCCCCCCCCCAGTCTTGAAACGCTAGTCTTGAACGCCGTCTTGAACGCAGTCCTTGAACCCAGTACTTGGGACGCAGTCTAAAACCCAGTCTTGAAACCCAGTCCTTGAAACCAGTCTTGAATCGGCTAGTCTTGGAAAAACAGTCCTTGAACCCCAGTCTTGAAACCCAGTCTTGAAACCCAGTCTTGAAACGCAGTCTTGAACGCCAGTCTTGAAGACACGAGTCCCTTGAACCCAGTCTGAACGCAGTCTTGAACCAGTCCTTGAACCCAGTCCTTGACCGCCAGTCTTGAACCCAGTCTTGAACGCAGTCTTGAACCCAGTTCTTTGACCCAGTCCTTGAAACCCGAGTCTTGAACCCAGTCTTGAACGCAGTCTTGAACCCAGTCTTGAACGCAGTCTTGAACACCAGTCTTTGAACCCAGTCTTGAACCAGTCCTGAAAACCAGTCTTGAAAACCCAGTCTTGAACGCAAGTCTTGAACGCGTTCTTGAACGCAGTGTCTTGAATCGCAGTCTTTGAACCCAGTCTTGAACCAGTCTTGAACGCAAGACTTGAACCCAAGTCTTTGAACGCAGTCTTGAACCAGTCCCTGAATCCAGTCTTGAACGCAGTCTTGAACCCAGTCTTGAACGCAGGTCTGGAACGCAGTATTGAAACCCAGTCCTTGAACGCAGTCTGAAACGCCAGTCTTGAACGCAGTATTGAACACAGTCTTGAACCAGTCTTGAACGCAGTCTTGAACCCAGTCCTTGAACGCAGTCCTTGAAACTCAGTCTTGAACCCAGTCTTTGACCAGTCTTTGACGCAGTCTTGAATCCAGTCTTGAACCCCAGTCTTTGAACCCACGTCTTGAACCCAGTCTTGAACGCAAGTCTTGAACCCAGTGCCTTGAACCCAGTCTTGGAACCCAGTCTGGAACGCAGTCTTGAACGCAGTTTTCAGTGTGTAAGTATAGTTAGCCGCAGTTCTTATCTGTGGAGCGGATTTTGAGGCCATTTTTTTGAGTATATCCCTCTCAAACATTTGTTTTTTTGAGTCCAGGAGTGATCCACGAGCAATTGTAAGCCCTTAACTCTTCTTTCTTTAATGGGGCATGTTTATCAGATATAGAGAGAAACATATGGTACCATAGCGTCCTCAGGCTTTATTTGGATCCCTTTCAGTCTTAATTTTCTTGCCATGGAATCAATAGACCCAATCATTTCTAAATCGAAAAGGATCTGTTAGAAGCATGAGTATTTAAGTAATAATGCGTCGAAGGGGGATTTCAGTTTAGGCTGTTAGAGCACGAGTATTTCAGTCAATAATGCCGTCAAGGGTATTCAGTTAAGGCTGTTTTTAGAGCATGAGTTTTAAGTAAGTAATGCGTTCAATGGGGAGAGCTTCAGTTAAGTCCTGTTAGAGCACGAGTTTTCAGTAATAATGCGTCAAGGGGGATTCAGTTTCTACTGTGTTAAGAGCACGAGTTTTTCAGTACATAATGCGTCCAGGCAGGATTCAGTTAAGTCTGTTAGAGCTGAGTTGTAAGTAATTAATGCGTAGGTACATTCGCAACTTATCTCAAATTAATCTTAAAGAAACAGTTTTCAATTTATTCGCTCAAAGTCTCGTTCACAAAGCTTCTTCCAGCAAATTTCTTTTATTAGATACATTGTGTAAGTGTTTGCAGGAAAGACCCAAAGCTGAAACTGATTATGTTCAAATGCTATAGGTAAGACAGAATACCAAGTAGGACTTCAGTTGGTTATAGTTGTAGTTTGAACTGGACCACTCACTGGTTTTCTGGACAATAATTTGGTATTAACGAATTTCGCACGACTCGTTTTCTGCCTTCTTAGTGATGAATAGCCTCTTTGTGATCCACTAGAAAGATGATGGTTGACGATGGCTGGTGCTGGTGATGATGGTGGTGGTAATGGTGATTGTGTTGGTGGTGGTTGATGATGGTGGTTGATGATAGTGATTGTGTTGGTGCTGACGGTGGTGGTGGTGGTAATGGTGATTGTGTTGGTGATGATGATGGTTGATGATGGTGGTTGATGATGGTGGTTGATGATAGTGATTGTGTTGGTGCTGATGCTGGTGCTGGTGCTGGTGATGATGGTGGTGGTAATGGTGATTGTGTTGGTGGTGGTTGATGATGGTGGTTGATGATAGTGATTGTGTTGGTGCTGGTGCTGGTGCTGGTGATGATGGTGGTGGTAATGGTGATTGTGTTGGTGGTGGTTGATGATGGTGGTTGATGATAGTGATTGTGTTGGTGCTGACGGTGGTGGTGGTGGTAATGGTGATTGTGTTGGTGATGATGATGGTTGATGATGGTGGTTGATGATAGTGATTGTGTTGGTGGTGATGGTGGTGGTAGTGTGTATAATTATTATCTTAGTAACAATGCAAATAATGGCCGTGGTTGTTATGATAACATATATTATTCTATATTCCAGACCTTGTGTGATTCGCCCGATTCTTCCAGTTGTGAAAGTGTCATCTCAGAAGCTGACTCTCTTCTCAGAGAAACCGTGAAGCAAACAGCTAAACTAGCGGTGTTCACGTTGAACGAGGATCGAGAAGTAGAAAAGGTAGAAACACAACAAAAACACATACACAATTGTTGATATTTACTGTCAATGACAACAATCTACCTAGCCTGCGTTACAGCAGGATCCAAACCCCGGTGAGGAGTAACGCAGGCTACAAGCTACCGAGCCAGTAGTCTGCTAACAGCCCTCCTTTTCCCTCCAGACTCAGTCCAGTCTACCGAGCCAGGGGCTCATGATGAAAGTGTTTGACAACAGAATAAGTATCGAGTTAGTGTCATTTCTTGCAACCGCATTCATAATTCTAATTCTAGAAATATTCACAAAATATAGAAGAGAGTCTGGAGATATGAAGTTTTCCTTTTCGATCCTTTTCGATATAATATAATATTTTGTTTCTTTTGATGTATTTATTTGCTCTCCTACTCGAAGACATTAGCTTGTAAAAGCTACTCTGGAAATTTGAGTATAAATAAAGATTATATATTATGATCGCTTTCTTCTAATTTCTTCGTCTTCCCTTCTGGCCAATCCTCGTTTTACTTCCATTTTTACATCCATTTTTACATATAATTATTATTATTCTCCCTCCCCCCCCCCCCCCCCCCCCCCCCCTCCCCCCTCTCTCCTTGGGCGTGGCTCACTGAATGACTCAAACTGTGTTTCCATAGGAACCGTTAATTCATCGAGATCAAGATCTTGAAGAGGCGTTTGTAGCCGGTCAAGAACAGTTTCTCCAGTCTTCTATTCGCCAATCTATCGACACCTTGGACAGCATTCAAGTACAAGTCGACGAGAATGTATTGAGATCTGATGTCACTGAGGTACGCTTTCATTACAATAGACCTTTTTACCGATACGGCGGCCATCTTGAATTATGGGATGCCCAGGGTGCAAGCTAGTAACCATTTGGCCATGAAAAACTACGAAAACTTAATTTAAAGCAATCAATTTGTACAAAATTATACAACAATACACAACACATGTAGATAGTAAGTCTTACAACAATATGGTTAGAGTGAAATAGAAAGATAACATATTGACGCGACTCCACACTGTACAGTTTTTGGGTCATTTGCACCCTGAGCATCCCATAATGTATTAGCCAAAACAATAGAATCCAAAATGGCCGCCGTATCGGTAAAAAGGTCTATCGCACGGTAGAGGCTTGTTTCCATAACCCAAACCGCCCTTGGCCGACCAAACAATAGAACGAATCTATTGTGTTACTGCATCGTTCTATTGTTTCATATTAATGAGGTCCTTTTGAGGTATCCCATTTAGCCTCCACCCTATCGCACAAGTTCGGATATTCTCAAGAATGTGCATTTCCGATCTGTGGCAAATGTTGGAAGACTGGGTTCGAGTGTTTTGATTGGCTGAATTTGTTACAAGTTTTTCGAGGTGTTTGTCCTCGATAAAAGACTAGTGGAAATATCACTTGAATGGATTCAATGTTCTTTCTCCAGCACATTGGATAGGCTATACAGTTTTTAAATTGGAGATAATATTGTCAAAATTGAAGAACTGCTATCTCAATGGTCATAACACTCGTACCCAGTCTTCCAATGTATTTACAACAATTTTGCCAGTTCTTTCGAATCTCGACACATTCTTTATCAGACGTTGAAGAAACGCGCTCTCTCTTACAGAGGCTGTTAAACATGACGCGCTTCGTCTCTCCTTCTCGCCAGACTCCCCTCGCGTCCTTTCCTCTCGGCCCACTCTCTCGCGGCCCGAACAACGACTCGATCAAACTTCGACTCTTCTCAGCGAAGTTTCGCGAAAAAGTAGCGACTGTTTTGCAGTCTGTTGCGAAAAGTTTCAGAATACAAAAGTCTAATTCGTAGCTTGGTTCATGCTCGAGAATCCAGCGGTGCTCTTCGGCGCGGGCTCGGATGGTGTTGAGCCCGCGCCGAAGAGCACCGTTGGATTCTCGAGCATGAACCGAGCCCGCGCCGAAGAGCACCGCTGAATTCTCGAGCATGAACCGAGCCCGCGCCGAAGAGCACCGCTGGATTCTCGAGCATGAACCGAGCCCGCGCCGAAGAGCACCGCTGGATTCTCGAGCATGAGCTTGGTTGTGTTGTTAGTTTTCATTTTTGTTGATGATTATTTTGTAGGTCGAAAAAGAGGTCACAGAGGAAGTAGTGAAATTACTGCGTGCTACGTCAGACTTTATTCATCAAGGGCGAGAAATACAGGTACAATAGACGACTATCAACCACGAGCAGTCATTCTCTTTACTTCTCAAACTCATTAATAATTCATGAGGTCAAAACAAAGAAAATTACAAACCTCGTCCCCAGGGCCCTCTCTTCTCTCACTAGATTTGTGGTCTTAATGAGCATAAATTTCTCCGAGAATTATTAATGGATGAAGAAGCTAGATTCGCCTCGATCTCCCATCATGCATCGCTCCATTTTCAAAATGGCTGACGTTTTTATCCTAGTGACGTCACATAGTCCCGGTGTCCGAGTGGCCTGGGAACGAGGCCGATTTTTCCAAAAGATAATCAACATTCTCGTACCCAGAGCCCGCTCGTCATTTGGTTTGTCGCTGGCTCTGGGAATCCCTGAAATTTTAGCGAATTTCATTGGCTGATGAAATCAACAATGACTGATCGTATTTGATTGGTTCATGAGATCAACAAAGATTCAAACTTGCAAGGCGAACGAAAGGAATGACAGCGACGGTTGTATTTTCATACAATGGAATTATAAAGCTATGGAAATGAGAGTGACTGTGTAGACATAAATTGATCTGAATTCGTAAAGGGAGATCTAACAATACATAAATTATAAAAGTAAAGTAACGGCTACAGACACAATCGATCGTACTCGCTTTGAGTATTCAAAGGAATATTTTTATAATTCAAGAGAAACAATAACAAAGCGGAAGACAGGAAGGTTCACATGCAAGATTATATTAGAACATGTATTTATCGTCCAGCCTTTACCGCAACAGAGCCAGAGAAGAACCGGTGATGAACGTCGAAGGGATTTTAAACGGCTACACGAAGATAAATGTACAAACTTGTGTACTTGTTAGTTTGAATATTCAAACCAACGTAAATACTACGTAGCCAGTAGACTCTTCCACAGTAACCGCTCTCAGCGGTCTTTAGTATGAGCATGCGCTCTGACGACTTGGTCGTCAAAATTTGACGACCGAGCAACAGGGTTTCCCAGAGCCAGCGACAAACCAAATGACGAGCGGGCTCTGGGTACGAGAATGGATAATCAAGTGTTATTCACAGTTGATTCTCTTTAAAGTTTCAGTTGAACTCGGCAACGAAGGGTTTCATCGACAAGCGACGTAGTAATGGACGATTACCGTTTGTCGTCCGACTTATCCGTGGTTTAGATACGATACTCGACCTCACCAGGACACTTGCTACGACAACGCCACAAGCATGTGACGACATTGAGCTGAATGTTTTACTCCAATATCCCGAACAAATAGCGAGTGCTGCCGAAACTATTACGAGGGGTTGCCGAGAATATATCGATTCGGAGAAAAATGACTTTTGCACCGAGTTGCGAGGCGAAGTCCTTGACGAACAGGACTACCTGGAGAAGAAGGCAAGAGACGTTGAATCGGCTGGCTCCGAGCTGAAGAGCACTTTAAAACGATTTATGTTTCTGAGTCCTCGAAGTTTCGAAGACAGAACGAGAGATGGAACGCCGTCCTGGAGTAAAGCTAGAGGTTTATTGACAGACGAAGAAAAGATTGAAATGAGACAGCGTTTGAACCAGGAATCGCCAATCTAACTGACCAATCTTAAAAATACTTGAAATTCAGCTTAGCCTCACTTCCAAGATACAAAACAAAAGGAAAAATTAGAATAACAAAACAAGCTACTCCTGAATGCGAGGCTAAGTTGAATTTTATGTTTAAGATTGGTCAATTGAGCTTGAGGCGTTTTCGTATGAGTGGGAAAGTTACAGTACCGTGTTGTGCCGTATTGGAAGAGTTTGATTGGATGAGATGCATCTGCACGCTTTTTGATTGGTTCAGAAAGGAAGCCATTTGAGTGTCACGGTACCGTAGGTTTCCCACTCATACGAAAACGACTCTAATACATACAACCATACATCCATCCATCCATACATACTTTATTGTCACAGCGCTTTTCAGGAGACAAATACAATTATTGAATGAACAAATAAAGGTGCGGACACACGGTGCAACATTGCAGAATTTCTTAACTTGCGCGCAACATTGTAGATTGAAGTAGGATCACATGTACTTCAATAAGCTTGAGCACAACACTATTGCAGAAGTAGGATCGCACTGTACTTCAATAAGCTTTATCGCAACAATAGGCGACTTGCACTAAGAGGTCACGTGATCCTAACTCCCATAAAACGAACAGCAGTGTCAAAATGAACTCCAGAAATGAAAAGAGCAGCTCGAAATTAGTAAATGGGCGAAGTTTCAGCTCATAATGTCTGACACAGGAGAAATGACTAAAAAAATAAAATCGATCGTTTTCTAAGATTTTGTTTGGAAAATGGGTTGGATGGCAAGAGCCATGCCATCCAATGCATTTTCCAAACAAAATCTTAGAAAACGATGTATTTTATTTTTATTCCCATTTCTCCTGTGTCAAACATTATGCCCTGAAACTTCGCCCTTTTACTAATTTCGAGGTGCTCTTCTCATTTCTGGAGTTCATTTTGACATTGCTGTTCGTTTTATGGGAGTTAGGGTCACGTGACCTCTTAGTGCAAGTCGCCTATTGCAGGGGTGGACACGCTGCAATCATACTGCCAGCAGTATCGTACGAAATGTTGCACCGTGTATCCGTCCATCCAGGACAGGGACCAAAACCTTAACCGTATCGAGCACCATATATTTTGAAATACTCTGATGTGGACGGGAAAGAAAGCAAGAACAAGACAAATATAATTTATAAGCTATAGAACTAGTCGCAATTGTAAATATGTCGATAGGACCGAATATCCATCCCTGTGTGCCAGTGTAAAGTCGACGAGGGGGTTGTATCATATATGGCGTGTTTGTATCTAACTATGGAACAGACCTTGTAATAGGCAAGTAAAACAATGATACAAAACTGTGAAATTAAAAATTGAAAGGATAGAAATATAGTGTTTTTTTGTTTGTGTTAAAAACGCGAAGCACGCGCGAATCTAGAAGAAAACAACCGGACGAGAAAGAACCGTTCTGTGGCAAATGTTTGAAGACTGGGTTCGAGTGTTTTGATTGGCTGAATTTTAGGTGTTTGCCCTCGATGAAAGATTAGTGGAAATATCACTTGAATGGATTCAACTTTCTTTCTCCAGCACATTGGATAGTCTATACAGTTTTTAAATTGGAGATAATGATCTGGTTATAACACTCGTACCCAGTCTTCCAATGTATTAACTGCGAAGCGGCCCTCCGATGTGGGAACCGCTTCGCAGGCTATAATCTTATTATATTATTGGGGTTCCTGTGCATTGCCTTGTAAAAATAAAAACTTTTTTATTTCAAAATACCTCGAGACAAATCCGATAAAAATGAAAACTAAAAGGAAATGAAAAAAGGTAAGGAAAAAAGGAAACGCGCTAAAAAAAACCGATCGACTCCTATAAGACTTGAACTCCAGACCTTCTGCTCCTTGGTTTTGGTCACGGTCCCACCCCTCCCGTATCAAAGGAAAGACGAGAAAGAAAACCCGAAAAGAGAAAAAGAAATAATGGAACGATTCTCCCGAGACATTCTACGAATCGACTTACGTAAAGGGTGAAGATTTCGGCCTCGCCCACGCTATCCCGGTGCTACATAAAACTAGCCCTAACCAAAAGGCCAGTGAGGGAGGGAATATCGATCCGGTCCCTAGGCCATAATTTCAGATCTCCTCTATTAGACCATTGCTCCATCTAGACACATATATAGTATCAATGCCTAATTCAGAGAGAAAAAGGAAAACAATTTTGGACAATTCTTGTCTTGCCGCAAAAACACCAAGAAAACATGTTCTCTGGATAATTTTTGTGTAATTCTAATGAACGTTTTGATCATTTTGAATCCCAAGGGTTTGGTCAGTTACTCGTCTTAAATCGTTTTTTTTTACCAGTTGAAGCGAGTTGGAACTCTTTCCCCCCAGCCTTCTCATGAATGGCACTGAGATACCGCGTACAGATGACCGAAGACAACAGTTTCAGAACTGTACGAAACCACCAAGAATAACGTTTCAGTCGGCATACGATGACTCATAATCACACAAGAGTAACTTTTTGAACGATATGGGAAGAGGAAAAGAGAACGAGAAGCTACTGAGAGTAGAAAAGAGGAGAGGAGACTAGTTAATAATAATAATAATAATATTAATGCTTACCTTTTATTTGACTCTATATTTTAAAATTCATATTAACATATATTTTTATTTAGAAGTTCCCACTTCTATAAAATAAAGAAATTCTATGACTCCGATACAATATATAGGTGCTGGGTTCCCTGTGGTGAAAATAACACAGGGAACCCAAAACGAACTGCACAGAAAACATGGCGAAACGCACAGTTGAAGCATTTGAATGTGATCCCGATTTCTGCCCAAAATGTGGTGCAATACTGCCTCTACCAGGACTTGAAGACGTTGTTACGTGTAAAATATGTGATTTCCAAAAAGATACATCAGGTAATGGAGTTCAAAATACTTGAAAAAACGAAAAGCTATGGCCTTGGCTCGACACCAGAATTTTGCAGTTTGGATCTTGGAAGGTGCATGTTTTGACGGAAAATTAGTTCTATTTTGAAATATAAAGCCGAAGGTTAAGACTGCTTATAGTTTTGAGAAATAGAAATGATTTTAAAGTTTGATTATGGGCACTTTATCTACGTGAATTAGGCGCCAAAATTTGAACTCAGATTCAGGACCTACAACTGTGCCATTGTAAAAAAGTATCCAAGCAAGAATCTCTCGTTTTGAATTAGAACAAAACACTTTCAATATTCCCATATTTCTCAATTACCAATCACAGTGGAGTGCAGGGGCGTAGGCAGGGGGAGGTCACAGGGTGCCTGTGACCCCCCATGTCTCTGGGTCTACTCTTTAAATAAATATGTTTGAGGAGGGGAGGGGGGGGATTTGGTGGTGAACGGTATGGAGTGTGACTCCCCCCAATGGAAAATCCTGGCTACGCCCCTGGAGTGGTTCACTGATGGACAAGATCGAGAGCGATCGCAGCTCTCTCTAGGCAGACAGACACCCATCTAACCCAGATAACTATCTAAGCTGGACATCTTTGTCTTGTCTCTGGGCAAATTTGGTCCCAAACAATGATGGATCCAGGATTTTGTAAAAGGAGTTCTTCTAGGGGGGTCTAAGGGCATGAGATTATACTGTTTTGAGCATAAAGAACATGGTCGGCTTCAGAAAGGTGGGGACATGTACATTCCATGGCACCCCTTAAGGTGCAGACACAATTTTGTTGCAGCGTGTGTCCACCCATGAAACTGTTTGCGCGCAATTGACTAGCACACGTGTGCTAATATGATGTAATTTGTTGCTTGCAATGTTGCAGAAGTAGGACTCGATTCTACTTCTGCAACATTGCACACAACATTTTGCAGAGGTGGACACACGCTGCAACAATACATGTTGTGCGCAATGTTGCACCATGTGTCCGGCCCTTTAGAACCCCTCTAGATCCACCACTGCCAAAGGTGTCATGCTTAGATGTAGAGAGAGAGAGAACTGTTGACTCTGCGACACTGACAACGTCCATTGTCAAGCACAAATTGGAGTAATAACTGCCGATTCAAAGCGTCAACTATAATAATATTGTTGTATTACTATTAGAATTTGAAAGAATAGAGATTCATTCCAGTAAAGTTTTCAATGAAGTAAAAGAGAAAAGAACTAATATCGATGATGAAGAAGACTCTATCGGCCCAATGGTGAGTTTATTCATTCACTTACAATAATTTGTTAATAGTTTTTATGGCTTAGTAAAACTTCAGAATACCCCGCAACTAATTTGCATATAACAATATAATCTATTGTATTCAAAGAGTGCCGCTATAAGAGCTTGACTAGTTGCGGTGTATTCTGAAGTTGTTCCGTTTTTATAGTATTTTATAGTAATTTTATTAGCCGAGGGCCACAAGTTTATAAGTGTATTTTATACTTTTACGTGCTACCCTCGTTAAATAAAGTCCTTACCTTACCTTACCTTTACCTATGGACTACATGTACATGTACATTTATGTAGCTCACTCACCCTTGTCTGGTCACTGCTGCACTGTTTTATAGGATGAAGCACAATATTATCATTCCGAGTTGTTTTATCAAAAATGTATTTCACAGATTGACAAAAAGTGTTCAAACTGTGGACATGAAGGAATGACATACCAGACACGGCAGACCCGGTCAGTGGATGAAGGACAGACAGTGTTTTATAACTGTCCACATTGCAAGTAAGTACCAGACACGGCAGACCCAGTCTGACAGTGGATGAAGGACAGACAGTGTTTTATGACTGTCCACAATGCAAGTAAGTACCAGACATGGCAGACCCAGTCAGTGGATGAAGGATAGACAGTGTTTTATAACTGTCCACAGTGCAAGTAAGTACCAGACATGGCAGACCCGGTCAGTGGATGAAGGACAGACAGTGTTTTATAAACTGTCCACAATGCAAGTAAGTACCAGACACGGCAGACCCGGTCAGTGGATGAAGGACAGACAGTGTTTTATAACTGTCCACAATGCAAGTAAGTACCAGACACGGCAGACCCGGTCAGTGGATGAAGGACAGACAGTGTTTTATAACTGTCCACAATGCATACCAGACACGGCAGACCCGGTCAGTGGATGAAGGACAGACAGCGTTTTATAACTGTCCACAATGCAAGTAAGTACCAGACACTGCAGACCCGGTCAGTGGATGAAGGACAGACAGTGTTTTATAACTGTCCACAATGCAAGTAAGTACCAGACACGGCAGACCCAGTCAGTGGATGAAGGACAGACAGTGTTTTATAACTGTCCACAATGCAAGTAAGTACCAGACACGACAGACCCGGTCAGTGGATGAAGGACAGACAGTGTTTTATAACTGTCCACAATGCAAGTAAGTACCAGACACGGCAGACCCGGTCAGTGGATGAAGGATAGACAGTGTTTTATAACTGTCCACAATGCAAGTAAGTACCAGACACGACAGACCCGGTCAGTGGATGAAGGACAGACAGTGTTTTTATAACTGTCCACAATGCAAGTAAGTACCAGACATGGCAGACCCGGTCAGTGGATGAAGGACAGACAGTGTTTTATAACTGTCCACAATGCAAGTAAGTACCAGACACGGCAGACCTGGTCAGTGGATGAAGGACAGACAGTGTTTTATAACTGTCCACATTGCAAGTAAGTACCAGACACGGCAGACCTGGTCAGTGGATGAAGGACAGACAGTGTTTTATAACTGTCCACAATGCAAGTAAGTACCAGACACGGCAGACCTGGTCAGTGGATGAAGGACAGACAGTGTTTTATAACTGTCCACATTGCAAGTAAGTACCAGACACGGCAGACCTGGTCAGTGGATGAAGGACAGACAGTGTTTTATAACTGTGCACAATGCAAGTAAGTACCAGACATGGCAGACCTGGTCAGTGGATGGACAGTCAGTGTTTTATAGCTGTCCACAATGCAAGTAAGTACCAGACACGGCAGACCTGGTCAGTGGATGGACAGTCAGTGTTTTATAGCTGTCCATGACAATGCAAGTAGGTGGTGCGTCAACATACATGTATAATGATCACTTCATTTAGATGCCAAATCTTCTTGGTACTCTTTTCTCGACAATTGCATAATAGTCCGGCAGATTGGTGCTTAAATTGTGGGATTTATGGTAAAAGCACCAAATTTGGTACAGAGATAGAGAATCACCTGTAGAACAATATTGGCTATGGACCCACTCGGAATATATCCCATAATTGCAATTACAGCAGTTTTAAGGTGGCTCTATACATCGTAACCATGGAAATTGTGAGATGTGTTGAAAAAGCACCAAATTTGGTACAGAGATAGGTAATCACCTATAGAACAATATTGACAATGGACCCACTCAGAATCTATCCCATAATTGCAATTACAGCAGTTTTAAGGTGGCTCTATACATCGTAACCATGGAAATTGTGAGATGTGTTGAAAAAATACCAAATTTGGTACAGAGATAGGTAATCACCTATAGAACAATATTGACAATGGACCCACTCGGAATATATCCCATAATTGCAATTACAGCAGTTTTAAGGTGGCTCTATACATCGTAACCATGGAAATTGTGAGATGTGTTGAAAAAACACCAAATTTGGTACAGAGATAGGTAATCACCTATAGAACAATATTGACAATGGACCCACTGGGAAGCTATCCCATAATTGCGATTATAGCAGTTTTAAGGGGGCTCTATGCCTCGTCACCATGGTAATTGTGGAATGCCTGACTAAAACACCAAATTTGGTATATAGATTAAGAATCGCCTATAAAGCAAAATTGACAATGGACCCACTGGGAATCTATCCCATAATTGCGATTATAGCGGTTTTATGGTGGCTCTATACATTGTCACCATGGAAACGAGATAAATCACTAAACATACAAAATCTTCCACATGAACTTAGAATAGAGAATGTTTTCTACACAAGTTCTAAAGAAGGATAACTTAGTAGACTTGGATATACCAGATGTGATGCAGTTGATTGCAGCATTGCAATGAAATCCTTATTGCTTTGATCAGCAACATAAGATTCAAGATAATTACAGTCGCCGACCTCCTTGAGTGGAGTGCCACCCTTGGAGTAGATGGATTGGTGGTTGACATCCTCGTTGATGGTCATCTTGTTGGCGTTGATAAGGAGATGTGATAATAGTATATTATGACTTGAATGCAATGTTGGATGGTTTTCCTGATCTGCCGACTTGCCGACTTGATGGGATTCTATTGTCTGCCATGAATTGACTCGACCTATGTCTAATGACATTTGGAAAAGAGGTGGAAAAATTTGCCTTCCAGCCTGGACAGCTCCGGAGTAAAATTGCATGTTAAACAACCGCTAAATGGACTAAATGGGTTGATTCAGATTGAAACCCTGTTACGGTCGGTAGCGGGATAACAGCTAACCGCAATCTTGAGAAAAGGATAAAACAAGTTGAATGCGGATACTTCTTATTTTATTATACATCCCTTATTGGTAATGGAAGTTTGGGTGAGTATTGGGGAGTTTGTTGTTAGAATGGGGTGATTAGGATGTTAATTGAGGTAGTAGAGTGATCTACTGAGTAAATAAGAGGAACCGATAGGCTGAATGCCGCTGATCCATAATTATCCCATATCATAAATGAACTGAGTATGAGTGGGAGTGTTGTAGAATAGATTACTTATTTGCAGCTGAAACCTGGACCATGACATGAGAAACAACTACGGCACCTTAGTGTAGGTGCGGCCTATCAGGTCTATCAGGGCAATTGATATTTTCAAAACATGTCCGTGCCTTTGGCAGTACGTAATAACACCTTGAACCGCCCAGTTACTTCGTTTCCCTGATCATGCAGTCACCAACAACCCACGCAATTTATGTCACGCTACATGTTCACAAACATACGAATACGCCACGGGACTAAGCGGGTATTCACGTGCTAGATACAAACAACTCATTTGCAGAAACCTCCTCACATGATCAATATTCAAGTCATGAACTTGGACATACAAACTCGCTTTAATTTGCAATTATCCAACATGAACTAGACATATGGAAGAACTCACGCTACAAATAAAAAAGCGAACCCGGCAAAGTCTTCCCCCGCTAGCTGTACACACTAGCCTCTTGACCACCATAACCTGGTAAACCCGCTTTTCGTTTGCAATCATCCAACAACTAGACACATCGAATGACTAACGCTACAAATAAAGCTCACTCATCCTGCCAGTATCCAATGATACCGATGATAATTCACTTATCTTGCCAATCGAATGATACTGATGATAATTCACTTATCCTGTGGCGCTTCTGTCATTAGTTCCATAATTTCTATGGTTACTTATAACCCCCTTAAAATAATAATAATTATGGTTTAAAATTGCTATAATTGCAATTTATAGACCCTTTTAATAAATCCCACAATGCATGATTTTCCACGCTTGACGTCAAACTTATTCTTTTGAATTCTATTCAAAATATACAGTCATTTGCAAAAAAATTCTGGCCGCTACGAAATATCAATATATCAATATATCGGATGCATTATGGGTAATTAAATAATTGAAAATTCCCTTAAAACAGGTTAACGCCAGCAAAGTTGGTAGAAATATTTAGTATAATGTTTGTTTTAGTCTTACGTTTGTTGTTTGTACATTTTGCTTCATTTAATAAGTTAGGAAACTCAAAATAGTATTATTTAATTACCCATAATGCACCCGATATATTGATATATTGATATTTCGTGGCAGCCAGAATTTTTGCAAATGACTGTACAAAGACTGAAAACAATAAAGGGAAATGAATGGAATTCAAAAGAATAAATTTGACATCAAGCGCAGAAATTAAAATCATGCATTGTGGGATTTATTAAAAGAGTCTATAGATGATAACCTATCTCTGAATACCAAATTTGGTGTCACCATGGTTACGAGGTATAGAACCCCTTAAAACCGCTATAATCGCAATTATGGGATAGATTCCCAGTGGGTCCATTGTCAATTTTGCTCTATAGGCGATTCTTAATCTATATACCAAAGTTGGTGTTTTTGTCATGCATTCTCATAATTAACATGGTTACGAGGTAAAGCCGGAATCCTCTAAAACTGCTATAACTGCAATTATGGGATAGATTCCGAGTAGGTTTATAATCAATATTGTTTTATATGTGATTACCTATCTCTGTATCATCATATTTGGTGTTTCTTCAACACATCTCACAAATTCCATGGTTACGATGTATAGAGCCACCTTAAAACTGCTGTAATTGCAATTATGGGATATATTCCGAGTGGGTCCATTGTCAATATTGTACTATAGGTGATTACCTATCTCTGTACCAAATTTGGTGCTTTTTCAACACATCTCACAATTTCCATGGTTACGATGTATAGAGCCACCTTAAAACTGCTGTAATTGCAATTATGGGATAGATTCTGAGTGGGTCCATAGCCAATATTGTTCTATAGGTGATTACCTATCTCTGTAACAAATTTGGTGCTTTTTCAACACATCTCACAATTTCCATGGTTACGATGTATAGAGCCACCTTAAAACTGCTGTAATTGAAATTATGGGATAGATTCTGAGTGGGTCCATAGCCAATATTGTTCTATAGGTGATTCTCTATCTCTGTACCAAATTTGGTGCTTTTACCATAAATCCCACAATTCGACCTTTTTTCTGCACCAATCTGCCGGACTATGGGAGGTTTACGTGTGACGTAGTGGCCGTCAAAATCTACAAAATGTTCGAACCTAACTTTCAAAGTCTGTTAGTTTTTCTTCAAGCAACTAGATGACATTTGTTTGTTTGTTTATAAGTAACTTATATTTGGTATATTTGACAGATATTTAGACTTCCCCGATCTAAAATTGAAGTTTTGAGCAAGTAAAATGACGGTTTGACGGTCACTCGCGACAGATTTTGACGTCAGAAAAAGATTCCATAAAACCTCCCATAAGAGGAAAACATGTCCATAGTCTCAAAGCAAAACACAAGTATAACGTTCAAGTTGATTGTTGTCGGTCAGGTCTTCGTGTTGCTGCACAAAAGTCCTGGCTATTGTTCTCTTGTAGTTCTATGTATTGTTTTTACATAAAAAACAATAGCCAGGACAATTTGTGCAGCTACAAAAAGGCCTTGCTGGGTTGTTGCTCTAGCAGCTGACAACATTGCTGGCCGAGTAATAGATGGTTACAATACTGCCGCTGGGTTGGTTCAGTTGTTTGAGTATCGGTCTATCGTGAGTGAGGTTGTGGGTTCAGTCATTGGTTGACATTTTTCTATTTCATTTGTTTTTTAAATGTAGATTTATTAGTCATTACTTACTTTCCTCATTTATTTACTTTTTCATTCATTCATTTATTCATTCAACTATTTGTTCATTATTATTATTCATTCCTTTTCTTATTAATTTACATGTATATTTATTACTTTTCATTGATATGATTCATTTATGTTTTCATTTGTAACTTTTTCATTTATTTTCATTCATTCTTTCTTTTATTCATTCTTTCATTCTTTTTTCATTCATTTGTGAGATTTTGTAAGAAAAATTAGTGATATAATCTGGACGTTTCGACAACCACATGCCATTAAATATTGTGAGATTGTAGATAAAACTAATGAACTCTTTTGTTTTACAGATACCAAGAAACAGAATATTCATGATTGCCATGAGGTACCTACCTGATACATGCAGCAGTTTGTACGATCTACACACCACTGTGCCTCACCACATTCCAGTACTTACTACATATTTTAGGCAGCTAGGCAATTGAGATAACAAACCCACGCTTCAGCAAGGTAATTAATGCGACATTTTGTACAAATAAAACGGGTTCATGCAAGAACAGTATCTGTGACTTGTGATCAAATTCAAATTTCTCTTTACAAGATAGAAAGCCTAGAGGAGAATTTAGATTTACATCAGAGGCCATGCACTTGCGCTGTTATAATGCACGGAGCCCTTCAAGTATTGTGCTATCAAATGAAGGGGTCCCTGCAAGTTAGAACAGAGTTAAGTGACTTGTGATCAAAACACAAATTCTCCTTTGAAATTCAAAGAATCTCGAGGAGAATTTAGATTTTGATCAGAGATCACTGTCTTACATTGTTCTTACACGGAGCCCTTCAAATATTGAACAATGGCATCCCTTATTTGGCAGTGAACTTGGAGATTAAATAATATTGAGCCTCTAAATATGTGTTCTACATATGTATGTACATGTACCGTCATTGTGATTGACTTGAAATAAATTATCTTATCTTATACAAGCCACTGCTCACCGGTATTTAATGTATATTCTAACATAATAATAATAATAACCTTTATTAACGTGTCAAATTACCTAGCTTACACAAGTGTAAACTAATTGAGGACACCTATCTACCTAAAAAAATCTACACCCATACCCAAACCCAAAGCCCCGCCTAATTTCCCCAACCCCTCCCCCCTTATTTAAAATATATCTGGCGTAAAATATTAAAATTTAAAATGTATCCTAGCTAAAAATATATATATATATACATGATGTGAAGAATTAGAAAGAGAACATTTTCTAAATCTTTAATTTATTATAATCTATATACACTGACGCGGTATATATATATTATAACATGAATGTTTATGGTATACATGTAGATGTACCACAACACATAGACTGATTCTGAACATGGCGACCAATTTGAATAACCATTGTTCCCGACTGACTAGCCTCTCATACAGGTGAGAACTCTTTTGTGTTTCCACATGAACACGAGGTCAGTCAGTCAAAGAACAATGGTTATTCAAATTGGTCACCATGTTCGGAATCGGTGTATAGCACTGTACATGTTCAGCACAAACCCAAACTCTCCCAAGTCACATCCCAGAAATAAACATCGATTTATTGACACTTGATTTGGATTTGTGAACTTTATTATTCATTTGTAAGCAATCTTTGTAGTACAATGACACAGCGGCCATGTTGGTGGTGTGTTGTAGCTAATGAGGAATTCTTTATCGGGTACCAACATGGCCGCTGTTATTTACTTTTAACCTTGATTTTGTCAGTGGATTAAGCCACTAAGTTGTAGGATCAAAATTATAGTAAAACATGAAATAATACATCTAAAAATCAGATATAATACTGTCACTCATAGTAAACACTACATTGTTTAACAATGAACTGTGCATTGCAAAACATATACTTTAATAATACTTTATTCAAAATACTTAGTCTACACTAGGCATTTTGAATAGGTGGATACTGAGGTTAGCCCTATATTTAGGATCACCAGTAGGTCAGGCCACACACACCGGGAACTACGTGCCCTACTCTTAGTAAGTACTTGAAAAGGTGGATCCTGAGGTTAGCCCTATATTTAGGATCACCAGTAGGTCAGGCCACACACACCGGGAACTACGTACCCTACTCTTAGTAAGTACTTGAAAAGGTAGATCCTGAGGTTAGCCCTATATTTAGGATCACCAGTAGGTCAGGCCACACACACCGGGAACTACGTGCCCTACTCTTAGTAAGTACTTGAATAGGTGGATCCTGAGGTTAGCCCTATATTTAGGATCACCAGTAGGTCAGGCCACACACACCGGGAACTACGTACCCTACTCTTAGTAAGTACTTGAAAAGGTGGATCCTGAGGTTAGCCCTATATTTAGGATCACCAGTAGGTCAGGCCACATACACCGGGAACTACGTACCCTACTCTTAGTAAGTACTTGAAAAGGTGGATCCTGAGGTTAGCCCTATATTTAGGATCACCAGTAGGTCAGGCCACACACACCGGGAACTACGTGCCCTACTCTTAGTAAGTACTTGAAAAGGTGGATCCTGAGGTTAGCCCTATATTTAGGATCACCAGTAGGTCAGGCCACACACACCGGGAACTACGTACCCTACTCTTAGTAAGTACTTGAAAAGGTAGATCCTGAGGTTAGCCCTATATTTAGGATCACCAGTAGGTCAGGCCACACACACCGGGAACTACGTACCCTACTCTTAGTAAGTACTTGAAAAGGTAGATCCTGAGGTTAGCCCTATATTTAGGATCACCAGTAGGTCAGGCCACACACAACGGGAACTACGTACCCTACTCTTAGTAAGTACTTGAAAAGGTAGATCCTGAGGTTAGCCCTATATTTAGGATCACCAGTAGGTCAGGCCACACACAACGGGAACTACGTACCCTACTCTTAGTAAGTACTTGAAAAGGTAGATCCTGAGGTTAGCCCTATATTTAGGATCACCAGTAGGTCAGGCCACACACACCGGGAACTTCGTGCCCTACTCTTAGTAAGTACTTGAAAAGGTAGATCCTGAGGTTAGCCCTATATTTAGGATCACCAGTAGGTCAGGCCACACACACCGGGAACTTCGTGCCCTACTCTTAGTAAGTACTTGAAAAGGTAGATCCTGAGGTTAGCCCTATATTTAGGATCACCAGTAGGTCAGGCCACACACACCGGGAACTACGTGTCCTACTCTTAGTAAGTACTTGAAAAGGTAGATCCTGAGGTTAGCCCTATATTTAGGATCACCAGTAGGTCAGGCCACACACACCGGGAACTTCGTGCCCTACTCTTAGTAAGCACTTGAAAAGGTAGATCCTGAGGTTAGCCCTATATTTAGGATCACCAGTAGGTCAGGCCACACACACCGGGAACTACGTGTCCTACTCTTAGTAAGTACTTGAAAAGGTAGATCCTGAGGTTAGCCCTATATTTAGGATCACCAGTAGGTCAGGCCACACACACCGGGAACTACGTACCCTACTCTTAGTAAGTACTTGAAAAGGTAGATACTGAGGTTAGCCCTATATTTAGGATCACCAGTAGGTCAGGCCACACACAACGGGAACTACGTACCCTACTCTTAGTAAGTACTTGAAAAGGTAGATACTGAGGTTAGCCCTATATTTAGGATCACCAGTAGGTCAGGCCACACACACCGGGAACTACGTACCCTACTCTTAGTAAGTACTTGAAAAGGTAGATCCTGAGGTTAGCCCTATATTTAGGATCACCAGTAGGTCAGGCCACACACACCGGGAACTTCGTGCCCTACTCTTAGTAAGTACTTGAAAAGGTAGATCCTGAGGTTAGCCCTATATTTAGGATCACCAGTAGGTCAGGCCACACACACCGGGAACTTCGTGCCCTACTCTTAGTAAGTACTTGAAAAGGTAGATCCTGAGGTTAGCCCTATATTTAGGATCACCAGTAGGTCAGGCCACACACACCGGGAACTACGTGCCCTACTCTTAGTAAGTACTTGAAAAGGTAGATCCTGAGGTTAGCCCTATATTTAGGATCACCATACCCATGCAGTAGGTAAGGCCACACACACCGGGAACTACGTGTCCTACTCTTAGTAAGTACTTGAAAAGGTAGATCCTGAGGTTAGCCCTATATTTAGGATCACCAGTAGGTCAGGCCACACACACCGGGAACTTCGTGCCCTACTCTTAGTAAGTACTTGAAAAGGTGGATCCTGAGGTTAGCCCTATATTTAGGATCACCAGTAGGTCAGGCCACACACACCGGGAACTACGTGTCCTACTATATTAGTAAGTACATGAAAAGGTAGATCCTGAGGTTAGCCCTATATTTAGGATCACCAGTAGGTCAGGCCACACACACCGGGAACTACGTGTCCTACTATATTAGTAAGTACATGAAAAGGTAGATCCTGAGGTTAGCCCTATATTTAGGTTCACCAGTAGGTCAGGCTACACACACCGGGAACTTCGTGCCCTACTATATTAGTAAGTACTTGAAAAGGTAGATCCTGAGGTTAGCCCTATATTTAGGATCACCAGTAGGTCAGGCCACATACACCGGGAACTTCGTGCCCTACTATATTAGTAAGTACTTGAAAAGGTAGATCCTGAGGTTAGCCCTATATTTAGGATCACCAGTAGGTCAGGCCACACACACCGGGAACTACGTACCCTACTCTTAGTAAGTACTTGAAAAGGTGGATCCTGAGGTTAGCCCTATATTTAGGATCACCAGTAGGTCAGGCCACATACACCGGGAACTACGTGCCCTACTCTTAGTAAGTACTTGAAAAGGTAGATCCTGAGGTTAGCCCTATATTTAGGATCACCAGTAGGTCAGGCCACACACACCGGGAACTTCGTGCCCTACTCTTAGTAAGTACATGAAAAGGTGGATCCTGAGGTTAGCCCTATATTTAGGATCACCAGTAGGTCAGGCCACACACACCGGGAACTACGTGTCCTACCCTTAGTAAGTACTTGAAAAGGTGGATCCTGAGGTTAGCCCTATATTTAGGATCACCAGTAGGTCAGGCCACACACACCGGGAACTACGTGCCCTACTCTTAGTAAGTACTTGAAAAGGTGGATCCTGAGGTTAGCCCTATATTTAGGATCACCAGTAGGTCAGGCCACACACACCGGGAACTTCGTGCCCTACTCTTAGTAAGTACATGAAAAGGTGGATCCTGAGGTTAGCCCTATATTTTAGGATCACCAGTAGGTCAGGCCACACACACCGGGAACTACGTGTCCTACTCTTAGTAAGTACTTGAAAAGGTGGATCCTGAGGTTAGCCCTATATTTAGGATCACCAGTAGGTCAGGCCACACACACCGGGAACTTCGTGCCCTACTCTTAGTAAGTACTTGAAAAGGTGGATCCTGAGGTTAGCCCTATATTTAGGATCACCAGTAGGTCAGGCCACACACACCGGGAACTTCGTGCCCTACTCTTAGTAAGTACTTGAAAAGGTAGATCCTGAGGTTAGCCCTATATTTAGGATCACCAGTAGGTCAGGCCACACACACCGGGAACTTCGTGCCCTACTCTTAGTAAGTACTTGAAAAGGTAGATCCTGAGGTTAGCCCTATATTTAGGATCACCAGTAGGTCAGGCCACACACACCGGGAACTTCGTGCCCTACTCTTAGTAAGTACTTGAAAAGGTAGATCCTGAGGTTAGCCCTATATTTAGGATCACCAGTAGGTCAGGCCACACACACCGGGAACTACGTACCCTACTCTTAGTAAGTACTTGAAAAGGTGGATCCTGAGGTTAGCCCTATATTTAGGATCACCAGTAGGTCAGGCCACACACACCGGGAACTACGTACCCTACTCTTAGTAAGTACTTGAAAAGGTGGATCCTGAGGTTAGCCCTATATTTAGGATCACCAGTAGGTCAGGCCACACACACCGGGAACTTCGTGCCCTACTCTTAGTAAGTACTTGAAAAGGTGGATCCTGAGGTTAGCCCTATATTTAGGATCACCATACCCATGCAGTAGGTCAAGCCACACACACCGGGAACTTCGTGCCCTACTCTTAGTAAGTACATGAAAAGGTGGATCCTGAGGTTAGCCCTATATTTAGGATCACCAGTAGGTCAGGCCACACACACCGGGAACTACGTGTCCTACTATATTAGTAAGTACTTGAAAAGGTAGATCCTGAGGTTAGCCCTATATTTAGGATCACCAGTAGGTCAGGCCACACACACACCGGGAACTACGTGTCCTACTCTTAGTAAGTACATGAAAAGGTGGATCCTGAGGTTAGCCCTATATTTAGGATCACCAGTAGGTCAGGCCACACACACCGGGAACTTCGTGCCCTACTCTTAGTAAGTACTTGAAAAGGTGGATCCTGAGGTTAGCCCTATATTTAGGATCACCAGTAGGTCAGGCCACACACACCGGGAACTACGTGCCCTACTCTTAGTAAGTACTTGAAAAGGTAGATCCTGAGGTTAGCCCTATATTTAGGATCACCAGTAGGTCAGGCCACACACACCGGGAACTTCGTGCCCTACTCTTAGTAAGCACTTGAATAGATGGATCCTGAGGTTAGCCCTATATTTAGGATCACCAGTAGGTCAGGCCACACACACCGGGAACTACGTGCCCTACTCTTAGTAAGTACTTGAAAAGGTGGATCCTGAGGTTAGCCCTATATTTAGGATCACCAGTAGGTCAGGCCACACACACCGGGAACTACGTACCCTACTCTTAGTAAGTACTTGAATAGATGGATCCTGAGGTTAGCCCTATATTTAGGATCACCAGTAGGTCAGGCCACATACACCGGGAACTACGTGCCCTACTCTTAGTAAGTACTTGAAAAGGTGGATCCTGAGGTTAGCCCTATATTTAGGATCACCAGTAGGTCAGGCCACACACACTGGGAACTACGTACCCTACTCTTAGTAAGTACTTGAAAAGGTGGATGCTGAGGTTAGCCCTATATTTAGGATCACCAGTAGGTCAGGCCACACACACCGGGAACTTCGTGCCCTACTCTTAGTAAGTACTTGAAAAGGTGGATCCTGAGGTTAGCCCTATATTTAGGATCACCAGTAGGTCAGGCCACACACACCGGGAACTACGTGCCCTACTCTTAGTAAGTACTTGAATAGATGGATCCTGAGGTTAGCCCTATATTTAGGATCACCAGTAGGTCAGGCCACATACACCGGGAACTTCGTGCCCTACTCTTAGTAAGTACATGAAAAGGTGGATCCTGAGGTTAGCCCTATATTTAGGATCACCAGTAGGTCAGGCCACACACACCGGGAACTTCGTGCCCTACTCTTAGTAAGTACTTGAAAAGGTAGATCCTGAGGTTAGCTCTATATTTAGGATCACCAGTAGGTCAGGCCACACACACCGGGAACTTCGTGCCCTACTCTTAGTAAGTACTTGAAAAGGTGGATCCTGAGGTTAGCCCTATATTTAGGATCACCAGTAGGTCAGGCCACACACACCGGGAACTACGTACCCTACTCTTAGTAAGTACTTGAAAAGGTAGATCCTGAGGTTAGCCCTATATTTAGGATCACCGAACTTCGTGCCCTACTCTTAGTAAGTACTTGAAAAGGTAGATCCTGAGGTTAGCCCTATATTTAGGATCACCAGTAGGTCAGGCCACACACACCGGGAACTACGTGTCCTACTCTTAGTAAGTACTTGAAAAGGTGGATCCTGAGGTTAGCCCTATATTTAGGATCACCAGTAGGTCAGGCCACACACACCGGGAACTTCGTGACCTACTATATTAGTAAGCACTTGAATAGATGGATCCTGAGGTTAGCCCTATATTTAGGATCACCAGTAGGTCAGGCCACATACACCGGGAACTTCGTGCCCTACTATATTAGTAAGTACTTGAAAAGGTGGATCCTGAGGTTAGCCCTATATTTAGGATCACCAGTAGGTCAGGCCACACACACCGGGAACTACGTACCCTACTCTTAGTAAGTACTTGAAAAGGTAGATCCTGAGGTTAGCCCTATATTTAGGATCACCAGTAGGTCAGGCCACACACACCGGGAACTACGTGCCCTACTCTTAGTAAGTACTTGAAAAGGTGGATCCTGAGGTTAGCCCTATATTTAGGATCACCAGTAGGTCAGGCCACACACACTGGGAACTACGTACCCTACTCTTAGTAAGTACTTGAAAAGGTGGATCCTGAGGTTAGCCCTATATTTAGGATCACCAGTAGGTCAGGCCACACACACCGGGAACTACGTACCCTACTCTTAGTAAGTACTTGAAAAGGTAGATCCTGAGGTTAGCTCTATATTTAGGATCACCAGTAGGTCAGGCCACACACACTGCGGGAACTACGTGCCCTACTCTTAGTCGAACAGTGGTGTGGGTTCTTTTACGTCCCTCCGTTGCAATGTAATGGAGTGTGGAGAGACGGGACCGCCATTTTACGTGATCATCCGAGCCACGCGAAAGTCTAACCATTTGTAGATGTAATTACAAAGGCAGCACCTTCTCCTCAATTATTTTAAGACCCTGAGTAATGGTGTGGCCGGGACTCGAACCCCGAACCTCACGCACAATAGACCGGTACTCAACCAACTGAGCCAACCGTAGGGGACTTGCATGATGACGTTATTTCAGGGTAGCAGGGGGGGGGGGGGGGGGGGGGGGTTGTGATCATGCTTCATGTGCCATTTTTCGTAAATTCACAACTCAAAAGAATCATTTCACGCACTTCTTTCTTGCAAATTCACGGATCACGTTTTTTTCTATTGTTTATAAAGTTTTTTTCACAATTCACGTGCCATTTTTGGGCCAAATCACGCATCACGTAACCCCTTTTGCTACCCTGTTATTTGACTACCACTGACCAGAATGCTTTGAGAATTTTCTTTCTTATTCAGATTTTTATTCCCTCATGAGAATAGTAAGACAATTGGTGCTAATTATCTAACAAAAGAAAATCAGGGGCAAAGCATTCTGGTACTTGTAGTATATGACACCATCATGACAATCACCTATTGCCATGCAAAGCATTATTACAGCTACATGTAGAATAAATATCAGGGCCTAGTTCCTGAATGGCTGATGTTTAGTCTTATTATAATAATAATTTTGGAGGGCCACGGTCATCAGTTTATGTTAACTGTCATGTACTACCCTCGATAAATAAAGTCTATTATTATTATTATTATTATTAAATAATCCCAGGTTAAAATGAATGGGAACCTGCTTGGACAATTAACCAATGACAACAATATAAACTACTAAGAAATGAAAAAGCGCAACAATAAAAAATACTAAGAAATGAAAAAGCGCAACAATAAAAACTTCTAAGAAATGAAAAAGCGCAACAATAAAAAATACTAAGAAATGAAAAAAGCGCAACAATAAAAAATACTAAGAAATGAAAAAGCGCAACAATAAAAACTACTAAGAAATGAAAAAGCGCAACAATAAAAACTACTAAGAAATGAAAAAGCACAACAATAAAAACTACTAAGAAATGAAAAAGCGTAACAATAAAAAATACTAAGAAATGAAAAGAAAAACGAAATAACAAACATCAATAAAAGATACTAAGAAATGAAAAGAATAAAGAATACAAAATAAATAAGCAACAATAAAAAATACTAAGAAATGAAAAAATAAATAAGCAATAATAAAAAATACTAAGAAATGAAAAAAAAGTATGCATCTGTATGTTGTATAAAATCAATCAGAGCTATTAGTAAATCCTGGGATATCACTATTCAACCATTCAGGAACCCAGACCTGAGTATTGTAAACTAACACTTCTACATTTATGTAGGAATAGACTTCAAATTAGCTTTTCCTTGTTTTATAGAAAAATAATTATCCGATGTCTGATTGAGTACACAGATCTTCCACTCGCTACGGAGCTGGTATTGTTATATAGACACAAGTGGTATACTGGAAAATAGACCACTCGTAAAATTCATACGAAATTACATCAGGAATATTTTCATGATTTTTTTTTTATCTATTGCTTGGTTTCAATCATTGCCGATAAAACTCCTTGAATCTCATTATTTGCTTCATATGACGGGCAAACACTCCTTGAATCTCTATTAAGCAGAGAGTATTCATTGACGGGCAAACACTACCCTCCATGTGAAAAGAGAGTATTCATTGAAAAGGTGCAATTCAGCTGATGAAAAATTCCTCACGAGACGGAAAATGACGTCTAATGAAATCAAGCAATATAATAAAAAGAAAATTACAGATCAGAAAATATTAATTTTATTTTCGAGTGGTAAAAACAATATTTTACGAACGAGTATGGTGTATTATTACACAACTTGTAATGTTACAGTACAAATACGAGTACAAATATGACAGCGTATTACACGTTTTAGAATTCGGACACGTCAATTTTGCGCGCGTGCTCAGTTTGTTTCTTGTTTTGTCCGCGCAAATAAAAAGAAAGAGAAAAAGACGTTTTTTTTTGTTTATTTTGTTGTCGTATAATAAATATAATAAATATATGCCGTATAATAAACAATTTATTACATGGGCAGTTGTGTAATACGGCTGGATATTTTTACTCGTCTGTTTGTATTTTGACTCGCCTAAGGCTCGTCAAAATACAGCACACTCGT
Organism: Actinostola sp. cb2023; assembly: GCA_033675265.1. Taxonomy (NCBI): domain Eukaryota; kingdom Metazoa; phylum Cnidaria; class Anthozoa; order Actiniaria; family Actinostolidae; genus Actinostola; species Actinostola sp. cb2023. Next base: position 46,607 of record JAUJYZ010000117.1, on the reverse strand, counting down.
GAAAATATCCAGCCATTTTACACAACTACCCGTGTAATAACCTCTATATATCCTATGTTTTACTACCTCAACCCCAGGTCCCTCTCTTCTTGCTATTAAGAGAGGGCCCTGGGACGAGGTGATATTTTTTCTGTGGAACAATATCATTGTGTTGTTTTCCTCAGTAAATTTCATCTAAAGTAAAAGGTGGCTGTTTTTGTTGTGACAGATGGAGAACTCCATCTTTCATTTCAAGACACATTGTAAATAATAACCTTTTCGATACGTTATATAGAATATGGAATTAAGCCTTCACTTTTTCAATTCAGCTATTCATTTTGTGAAAATACGATAACTTACGTTTTTGTCTTGGAACTCAAGTGTATGTATCAGTCTTGTGTTTGTTTTTAACTTGTGCTTACACATGCTTGAGGATCCAGCGGTTTTTTGCCCAGCACTCCGACGGGGGTCACTTCCCGCTGGAATCCTTGAGCATGATGCTTACAAAGAAACTTGAATCTAAATCTGGACATGTTGTCTGATTGATGTCCGGCAATTTTACACCAGATTTTAAACCTGTTGCGCATTACAGTAAATTATCTTTACAGTAAAAAAATTATTGTAAAATATTTTCCAAAATCTATGAGTCAACAAGAAGTCAACACGAGGCAGATTGTAATCTACCACACAAGGAAATATATATTTTTCATCTCAGTACTGGAAAAATAGTTTTTTTTAACTATTGCTATTGCTATAAGCATGACTAATAAATAATATTATTATTGCACATATTAAATTTATAATCTATAAAATCTATTGTTAATAACTGCATTATTTTTCCTTTTTTGCATGTTATCCATTTGTTAGACTTTTAAAATGCTACACGCGTACTCCACAATCGATCACCCACAAGACAAAAGTTGTGTCTTGTAGTTTTCAATAGTTTATTGCACTAGAGTCATCGAAGAAGCCACATTCAGCATATTTGATGTTTATGATTGACAGAAGTCTATTGCAAACTTTAATACCAATCACAACTTGTTTCGTGTGGTCACGTAGTAATACAAAGTTAATTAAAATATAGCATTCATTTGCACTGTAATGAGGATAACATTAGATTAATATAAACTCATATTTAATATGAGTTTATATTAATCTAATGTTATCCTCATTACAGTGCAAATGAATGCTATATTTTAATTAAAATTATTGGTTTTATAATCTCTTGATTAACACTATTTAATATTATTAGCATAAAAACTATGAATTTAAAATTGAAAGTTATTTCGAGAAATAATGTGCAAAACTAGTATTAGGACAGGCCGTGTTCACACTAGCTTTTAAGCAATCGATTATTATGCAATCGATTCAAACATGTTCACACTACATTTTAGATTTGCTCGTGAGTGGTTCAAACTAGACCCGAAAAGAGCTGTAAGTTCTACTTTAGATCGAACTTAAAAAAAGTAAACTGATTCAGTTGCCAGTGTGAACGACTAAACCGCTCACGACCAATCTAGATCAACCTGAAGCGATTCAAGTGTGAACGAACCCGTACTAATTAGGGGTGTCAAATGGTCCCGGCAAAAAGTCAGAGTCTCTTGGTCAAATTTCATGGGTCTCGAAGTCTCGTTTTTTCGCAAAAAGCTGTCTCAGAGTCTTGAATTTTGAAAACAAAGGAAATCGGTGAAAAAGCGTCTTGGGCTCGCAAAAATATGCCTTGTCTCAGAGTCTCACAACGTCTTGCCTTGACCATTCGATACCCCTACTAATTTTGAATTGAATCAAAAGTGATTCACTCAATGCTATTAGGTATGCATTATGACTTATTATAAGTGCTCTACATTGTGTATTTTATAATATTATATTTTATTGTAATACCTACACACACAGTGACTGTAACCTTGTATAAGAATGTCAAGTGTGGTGACTTATTAATCTACTTCCATGGGTTCTTCATCCTGATTCAGCTAAAAAAAGATTAAAATAATTTCCACAATAAGTCCCTTATATTGTCAATACAATAACAATTATTGTTATTGTATTGACAATATAAGGGACTTGTCAGAAATTAGCAGGGGAGGGGGGGGGGGGGGGGGGGGGGGTGGAAAAATGGGGGAGGGTTATAACATTTTGAGCCCAAAAACAGGCAGTGACAAGGGGGGAGGGTCACATAAATTTACGCTCATGTGCATTGCAGAGCATTGTGTTTTAATATAATAGTATGACAGGAATAGCAAAACCATGTATATCAATGGACTATAAACAGGCAGTACATGTGAACATAAAGAGCATTGTGTTTTAATATTATAGTATGACAGGAATAGCAAAACCATGTATATCAATGGACTATAAACAGGCAGTACATGTGAACATAAAGAGCATTGTGTTTTAATATTATAGTATGACAGGAATAGCAAAACCATACATATCTGAATGCAAAATGCTCAAAAATCGTTCAAAGCGGTCATTTATGCCAGTGGGTTATACGCCATGAGAGATGTGCAAAAATGGCCCAAAATGACGATTTTCATGTGCTGTCAGATTAAATTTTAATACAGTGAGTATATTCAATGCCTTTCCATACACTGATATCATTTCCTAGCTTTATAAATATTTAGGTTTTCTGGATATATATGTTCAAGGACAGGTGTTAATTTCAATTTTGCTTCCATATAAAACTAGACGCTCTACTAGCGCGAACTCGGGCTTCTTAATAAAGCTGTTTCGATAGATTTTAAATGTGAAACCTAATAGCTTATTTGTATCATCATACAGAAGTAGTTTTAGCCTATTACTTGCACAATTTAAAGCAGAATTTCCAAGCTCAGATCGGGTCAGTGAACGGCAAATACAATCGAAAACATCCTTAGATTTTAATAGCTGGTTTTAGGGAACTATTTTAGAAAATAGTGCAGAAAACAGTGTGTGTTCACTCGTTGCGTGACTCAGTAGAGCATGCATACGTAATTAGCTTCAACACTGACACTGCTAGCTGACAGCCGGCGAAGCACATTTCGATTACCTTGCAAGAAACGATTTCACAAACTCGTCAATAAAATTACGAGTTCTCAGTACTAAGCCACAGACATCTGTTAGAAATACACTTTCAGACAGAATTGCAAGGCCAAAAAATATTATCTAGGATATTTGCATATTTAACTTGAAGCAGTATTAATGAACAACTCGACTGGCTCGAGCAAGCCGGAGCACGGCAGAATCCTTTTTGAATGCTGGTGATTTGATTTATCGTTACGTATGTTAGACTCCTATGCACCCGTTTTACGATACAGAGAAGATTAGCATGGTCCCGTGATTTAGGTAAACACGCATGCGCTATGGTGATCACTTGCAGATTTGGCGTAGAAACATGACGACGACCAAAAAGAAGAACAGCCTGCATTTTTAGACTCGGGCCTTTCACAGGAAGCCCGAGTAATTAGCTCACACTGGTGTAAAAACAGTACATATTGGTGGTACAGTATTAGCTAGGGACCTGTCATTATATATTTATGTCTGGGAGGGGAGGTTGGAGGATTTCTGGGGGGTTCACTTGCTTTTGGAAGTTTAAAAAGGGGGGCATCACTTGGGTAAGGCGGTGAAAGGTGGGTGTATCACTCTAAGGTTCTAACACGATTCGGCCACCAGATCAATTTTCTGTCAGTTTAAACTTGCTAGAAACTGCTCTCAGAAGGCAGGAAATGATATTTCAGAGACCCTAAACCTAAAAAAAAAATTGGGGGGGGGGGGGGGGGGGGGGGCCCCTGCACCCCCTAGAACCACCTAGAATTTGCCACATTGTGCCTCCTAATACTGATCCCCTTGCCAAATTGGGCTTGCTATATGGTATGTACCGTATTATTGTGAAAAGAATGTCTTCCCTTAATGTAAGTATTTTGCTATTATTACAACATTTCCAAATTCCACTGCACCGTGTGCAGAATAAATAAGTATAGACGTTTCTAGTAACACAAAACTGAGTAATGCAACTTGGGGCTGTAGTGGGAGGCGGGGGTGTAGTGAAATCGTATTGTACACTGGAGGGTGCAGGGAAATCTATCAGTTATTTCAGGGGGGATCAGATGTTATTAATTAGGTTCTTTCCAAAATCCTCAGTCCGAAAACCAGGCGATAAATAATGACAGGTCCCTTTTCTGTGCCGGGGGAGGGTCATGGTATTTTAGGCCAAGCCCAAGGGGAGGGTCAGGAAATTTCAATCCCATCGCTAAGGGAGGGTCGCAACATTTTCAATGCTCAATATAAAATCTTCACCCCCCCCCCCCTCCCCCCTGCTAATTTCTGACAAGTCCCTAACAACAATGTTTATTGTGGATTTATCAATCCAGTACTAGTATTGCAAAGGGTTTCGAGATCTTTAGAACCTAGAACGAAGTGAGTTGATACGGCACAGTGAAGAGAAAAATGCAATTTCGTCAGTTGAGAGGTTTTCAGACACCGAGCCGAGGTAAACCCATATTTACACGATCAATCAAACATTGTTTAATCATGGTATTATCACAGGCTTACCAAACTCGAGATGGGGTTCCTGTGTTGGTTGGTTGGGGTTCCTGTGGTGAGTTCTGTTCGCTAAACCATGTGAATATGCTGTTTTTAGGTTGAAATGTTTTCACATTTAAAATAAAGTGGCAAAACAAACTTTGTTCTTCTTTCTTTTTAGCTGTGTGTGTCGTTTCTTTGTACAAGGTGTTTTAAAAGCGAGTTATTTGACATTTCCTGGTAGTGGGTTTCACGTCCATCGTGTAGGTAAATTTACACAAGGCATGCAACTTCGAGCCGTCCGAACGCTACCTCGGTCCATATTCTCGCCAAAATTCACCATTTTTTCAAGGCTTTTACACATCTACTTCGGGGATACGAAAGATCGATTATTAACCTATACCCTAGCCAAATTTGAGGTCGAATCAGGCAAAATAAGTGGTGGAAAAAAAATTACAAAAAATTATTTTAGCTTTCTCCTAGGGATCTGCACAAAGTGCTGTCACCTTGGAATGTCAAGAATGCATTTTCCTTGCCCCTGCCTACACCGTAGGGAACATTTTGCTCCAAGGAATGTTCACAAGAAAAATATTCCCCATGGGGTAAGACAGAGGCATTTTCGACAGAAAATGATTCTTGTCATTCCAAGGTGACAGCACTTTGTGCAGATCCTTAGGAGAGAGCTAAAATAAATTTTTGACCTCAAATTTGAATAATAGGTTCATTGTCGTTTCCCTGAAGTAGATGTGTAAATTAAGCCTCGAAAAAATGGTGAATTTTGGCAAGACTGATATGGACCGAGGTAGCGTTCTGAAAGTCTCCTCGCATCCGTTCTTAGTTCCGAGCGCATTGCGTGATATAATGACTGACATTAGGGAGCGGAGAGGAACAGATCAGGAGGAGGGAACTAGCGTTCGGACGGCTCGAAGTTGCATGCCTTGTGTAAATTTACCTACACGATGCACGTGAAACCCACCACCAGGAAATGTCAAATAACTCGCTTAAAACACCTCGTACAAAGAAACGACACACACAGCTGAAAGAAAGAAGAACAAAGTTTGTTTTGACACTTTATTGGAAACTAAAACCTCCTTTAACATTTCAACCTAAAAACGGCAAATTTACATGGTTTAGCGAACAGAACTCACCACAGGAACCCCAACCAACACACACAGGAACCCCACCTCGAGTTTGGTAAGCCTGTGATTGCTGACGCAGCGAGCGAGCCTGAAGCGAGCGAGCAAGGAAGCAATTCTAATTCATTCACGTAGGCAGAAAAAAACTCGATTTTTACCCGGCATGCAGTTTCCAATAACCATCATGCAATTCTCAAGAACCATCATGCAATTCTCAAGAACCATCATGCAATTCTCAAGAACCATCATGCTTTTCGCACCAACTCCTACATACGCTATAGCCTGAAGTGAGTTGTTTTCGCGTTTCTGATCGGTAAATGTCGTGCCCAAAATATGTGTCCCTAATTAATTTGTACATGTGTATGTTTCTTTAGCCCACGGTAAATCCTGACTCGTAAGCCCATCAGATACCGTATCTTGTGCTTTTCGCCGGGAATTGTGTAGTTGAAGATCACCGTATTAATTGAGCTGATTAGTGCCGGCTGACCGTGTGTCAGTTTCAAGTGTGAATATTCGCATTGAAATCTCAATTATAAGTAATACATTAGTTATTCATAAGCTATCCACTTTTTCAAATAGACAAATACTATTCAAAACAAAGAAAGGTAGACTCTCCTAATAATTTGCATACTTGTCACTTACATAAAACAAAACATTTCATAACTACAGTACGGAGTGATTCCAATAAACCTGGGCATTACTAACTACACCAATACACGCTATTAGACACTCACCCTTTTGTTGTCTTTTGTTACTTTGCATCTAATAAACACTGACAGCTAATTAGTAGTGCCCAGGTTTCTGATTGGAATCACTCTATTAGCTCTCCGGCACCAACTCTTATCCACAACTACTATAAACATTGCATTCACCGTCAGCATTCACTGCTGTTAGGTAGCCTAGTATTATTAATAACAGATATCAGTAAAATAATGGTATTATTAATAACAGATATCAGTAAAATAATGGTATTATTAATAACAGATATCAGTAAA
>JAUJYZ010000117.1:0-37500 GCA_033675265.1 Actinostola sp. cb2023 | reverse complement strand
TCTACTAGTACTAAACTACTACTACCACTACTACTACTACCACTACTATACTACTACTACTGCTACTACTGCTACAATGATGATGATAATCCCCCATTAATCATCAGTTTTTGTGACTTCAATGCACTATACTTTAATAGTTTCTTTTCAAATGTTTTACCATTGGTAACCTGGGTTGCACAGGTATATAATCACTCACCAATTTGAGTGGGCAATCCGTTAGCAAATGCTTATGAAGAAAGAGCTTCTGTACTTCATAGTTGCACAAACACTTTATATTGATGAAATTACATCGAACTTCATGAGTCTATCACAAAAAAAAATATATACTAAAAATTTATTTGATGACCGTTAGTTTAGTACATGTACATATAAAATCAATCGCATTTCCAGAGTCAATTGGATGCCACGTGAGACTCAGGGCAACATAATTTTTATATCTCGGATAACTGGTTTCTGGCATTTTTGTTTATGTGTGTTGTATGCCCAATACTCTGATCTTTTACTTTAATAATAATAATTAGTTTTAATTTGACACGGTTTTCTTTGTTATTCATAGGGCTTTATCTCCGGTATTGACCGGTTGAACAATAGAATTGAATTGAATTGCTCATTATGAATTCACCGGGATGTATCCATATACAGCCCTGGGTTGTATATGGATACATCCCGGTGAATTCATAATGAGCACTGAAATGCTATTCTTCGTGCTATTCATATAGTATTCATGCTAAATAACACTCCAAAAAATACCAGAAAATGCCTCAGATTGCTTCGTGCGAAAACCTTATCAAATTTAAACTAAGTCAGATAAATACCTCGAACGTCGGCAATAAGCCTATAAATCCCTCGGGTCTACGGCCCTCGGGATTTATATGGCTTATTGCCTCCGTTCTCGGTATTTATCTCTTACTTTATTAATTTATATAGCACAGACATCAATCATATAATTTTCATCTGTGCATCACAAAGTAAAATGTTAATTATAAATAATGATATAATATACAAGATTAATGGTAAACATAAAATAAGTTAAGAATAAACCCTAAAAATTTGTTTGACAACTATAAAATATCAAATATATATTTTTATTAAAAAAACAAATTCTAGTACCGTATTCACCGGCGTATAAGCCGCACTCGCAGATAAGCCGCATCCTGAGTTTGGCAATGCAAAACTTATCGGGATATGTTCGTATTACATGTAAATTGGAACGATACAGAGAAGATTAGCAAGTTATCAGTTCTAAAATCTAAGGTTCATTAGCGTGCACGTGAGAATGTTATGTTTGAGACTCTTGATTGACACATGTTGTGTTAGCACGTGAACCAACCCGCTCATATTTACATTATGTTAGATTTAAGTCTCCCCGATTAGTAGGGCACTTGTGCCCAGCTAGAAGATTTTGAGACGTTAATAAAGTTATTATTATTATTATCATCAATGAAAAACACTTTAGCAAACCGTTAGGTCTTGTAGTAAAACCATTAGCACAATTTAGCAAACAGTTAAATTGTCTGAAAAGGTGTTAGCGCCCGTTAATTTGCCTGTTTAACGTCTAACCAATGGCCAATGCTTTTAGGAGACTAATGGTAATAAACACACGAATGATGTGCATACTCTTTTATACTTTTATGTAAATTTTATGTAAATTTCTGGTACCAATTCCCGATGTTCTTGCAGATAAGCCGCACCCCCAACTTTGGATCGCGATTTTCGGATAAAAAGTGTGGCTTATACGCCGGTGAATACGGTAATTTATTTGTACTTTACAAATTAAATCTGTTGTTTTATATCAGTTTATAAACCACAAACCTGTTGGTATTTACTGCGGGCGCCAACCCAGCGACATCCTCTGTGAGACAGAGGGCATGCCGTCACTCCATCTTGGATGCCATAAAAAATACCATCCACTTGGTATTCCAACTGAAAAGAGATTAAACGTGATTCTGTGAAAAAAATATTTATTTATTCATTTATGACAACTTTACAACATAAAAAGGTGTCAACAGGGGATAAACTAAATCCCCTAAAGTTAAAATAGAAGGGGTTCCTGCAAGAACGGATGAAGTGACTTATATATGATTGTATACCATAATACATACCTATAATAAAAATGCTTTATTTTGAAATACGTACAAAATAGAATTTACTGATACTGTTTGACCATGTGTAGCCCTAATGTGCATTATTCCAGGGTATATGGCCAATGTTTCATCCTCCGATGAGGGCTTTTAGGCTCGAAACATCAGCTGAAAGTTAAGTACTCTTTTTCACGGTGTTATAGATTTTCTTTAACAATTATATAACCATTATATACTGACGCAGCCCATACTAGTGTACTCGCTTAGTTTCCATTTAGATTAAGCTTAGGATATACATGATTTTTACCTTTCGAAATTGACACTCTTCTGCCAGATGATACTGAGTCAAGTGTCCTTTGCACATAAGCTTCTCACAATGACATTGTACAAATTGGTAGTTACAGGTTCGGCAATGGTCCTAAGAGAGTATATACAAATACCAATATTATTTATTAGTTTCAAGTACAAACACAACCGTATACCTGATGGCTCCTGACAGACACCCAGGGATTTTGGTTGGACAAAGCCCCTGCTTTCTGGATACAGTATTACCACATACCGTATTCACCGGCGTATAAGCCACACTCGCAGATAAGCCGCACCCCGAGTTTGATAATGCAAATTTTGGAAAAAATGTTTTTTTACTCGACGGACACTTCTGGAGGAAGCCCGAGTTATAAAATGGGCATTCCGGATTTTTTTCGTTGGCCACAAACGGGTCAAATAGTTTCCGAGCTCGTATCGAATTAAATCCGAAGTATTAGTGCTTCGGCGAAGGGCCCCGAGCTGCTCAGTCTCGTGCAGTTCACATCATACAACGAGCACATACAACCGAACTCTGGTTACTTATCGGGATATGTTCGTATTACATGTAAATTGGAACGATACAGAGAAGATTAGCACTCCTTACGGTTTATACTTATCGGGATATGTTCATATTGGTACATGTAAATTGGAACGATACAGAGAAGATTAGCACTCCTTACGGTTACTTATCGGGATATGTTCGTATTATATGTAAATTGAGAACGATACAGAGAAGATTAGCACTCCTTACGGTGAACGATACAGAGAAGATTAGCACTCCTTACGGTGAACGATACAGAGAAGATTAGCAAGTTATCAGTTCTAAAATCTAAGGTTCATTATACTGTCTTATACATTTATGTTAATTTTATGTAAATTTCTGGTACCAATTCCCGATGTTCTCGCAGATAAGCCGCACCCCCAACTTTGGATCACGATTTTCGGAAAAAAAGTGCGGCTTATACGGGTTGTGTTGGAAGCTAGGTGACATAAATTCTTATGCTTCATAAATATTACTGAAAAACAGTCTGTAATGATAGAGTTATAAACACTAAAAGTGTGAAAATCAAATTGTAGAGTGATTGCAATAAACCTGTGAAATAAAAATTAGATGTTAGTGTGTAATAGTCAACACTGTTTCACACTTTTAGTGTCAGTGTACTCTATTCTCTCCGTACTCTACCAGAAAGTAATTAAAATAATTCAGATTTTTTTTTGAGTTTTTGATATCACAAAAAGAAAGGGTCACACCTCCCTGATTTCAGTAGACATCATTTCTGGTTTTGTAAAGAATTTTCATCAGCTGAATTGCAAGTTTTCAATATATAATAATTTTCAGGGCAGACTGTGTTCCCGGCATTTGATGGCAATTAATCCGGGTTAATGAGATTCAATTGTGCTCCTTTACCTGAAAATGATACAATTTTCCACGCCATTTGCAATCTGTACTGTAAGGACAAGTAATAACCCATTCCATGTGATGCGAAGAAATCACCTTTTGTTGATCAAACAAATAAAGATATTTAAAAAGAATTAAAGGCCATTAAACAGTGGAAAACTTTGGAAAGTATGGAAGCAGTGGAAAGTACAGTATAGATAGACCGAGATAGAGAACCAATCAAATTGCATGTATAAGGTTCATAAGTTCCAGTGGTCTATCGCAAATCCTGCAATCTGATTGGCTCGCTACTAATAATGGTCTATATGATATATTGGTCTATATTTAACAGATAGAAGGCGAACTCAAGCCTTCTACTGGCAGATAGTAGGTTAGTTTTGAACCAATCAGATTGCATACCATAATACATACCTATAATAAAAATGCTTTATTTTGAAATACGTACAAAATAGAATTTACTGATACTGTTTGACCATGTGTAGCCCTAATGTGCATTATTCCAGGGTAATTTATGGTCAATGTTTCATCCTCCGATGAGGGCTTTTTAAGGCTCGAAACATCAGTAAAGTTAAGTACTCTTTTTCACGGTGTTATAGATTTCCTTTAACCATTGAATTTACCATTATATACTGACGCAGCCCATACTAGTGTACTCGCTAGTTTCCATTTAGATTAAGCTTATTAATAGGATATACATGATTTTTACCTTTCGAAATTGACACTCTTCTGCCAGATGCTTAGTCGGGTGTCCTTTGCACATATTAAGCTTCCCACAATAAAATTTGTAGTTACAGGTTCGGCAATGGTCCTAAGAGAGTATACAAATACCAATATTATTTATTAGTTTCAAGTACAAACACAACCGTATACCTGATGGCTCCTGACAGACACCCAGGGATTTTGGTTGGACAAAGCCCCTGCTTTCTGGATACAGTAACCACATGATCAAAAGTTTTCATTTGTTGTGCTTAATTGTGTTGGAAGCTAGGTGACATAAATTCTTATGCTTCATAAATATTACTGAAAAACAGTCTGTAATGATAGAGTTATAAACACTAAAAGTGTGAAAATCAAATTGTAGAGTGATTGCAATAAACCTGTGAAATAAAAATTAGATGTTAGTGCATGTGTATAATAGTCAAATTAGTCACAAAAGAAAACAATGGAAATAAAGTCTACTGTAGTGTCTATTAGTCTACTAGAGTGAATTTTTCATAAATCTGTGAATCACACTTTAGCGTATTTAGCACTAAAACACTCTAATTCCATTGCGTTCTTTTGTTCAGTAACTTGATTTTCTCTAACAATAATTATTACACTTTGTTTCACAGGTTTATGAAAATCACTCTAACTGTTTCATGGGTTTATTGCAATCACTCTACTAAATCTCAATAATACTAAATCGTACTACATGTATTTCTATCTATAATAAGGTAAATATGTAAAATCTATGGTACAAAGTCCCTTAGATAAGGTGGAGCATGTCGTTCCCTGACTGGTCGCTCCACTGGTACCTGAGCCGGAACTGGCTCTGGGTCAGCTGCTTGATTCAGTCCATCAAAGTCCAACTCGGACTCTGTCAAGTTTTCCTGGATATACACCTTCTTCACCGCAGACACATTCCGCATTAATGTGTACCCTTCCTCCCTCTGCAACACCACGCTTGCCCCTTTCCTTTCAATGACAGTGTATGGATCAGGGTCAAACGTGGGCGTCAGCTTGTTGTCACGTTCAAGTTTCAGTAGTACTTGATCACCTTCTTGGATTGTTGATGGAGTCAAACCCCTCTTCTTGCCTGCATATTCCTTCATGTGTTGTTTCCGCTCCTTGTCAAACTGTAGAGCTGCACGTAGCGCTTCCGGTGTTTCCTTTGATGGAAGTTGTGGAACCTTCGTGCGAATTTCTCGACCAAAGAGAATCTTCGCAGGAGAGACACCTGTTGTCGCATGGGGCGTGGCCCGATAGTTGAGCAAAAAAATGTAGAGCTCCATCCTCCAATTCTTCCCTTCAACATGGGCTGTGCGAATCGCTTTCTCTACTGTCCGGTTGAACCGTTCAACCTGTGCATTTGCTTGTGGCCAGTATGGTGTCACTTTCCTGTGCTTTATGCCATTAGCCTCGAGATACTGCTCCAGAAGTCACCTGTTCAGGTAACCCGTGAACTGCAAATATCTTCCTTAAATGACTGACAATTACTTCAGAGGTTGTAGACCGTAGAATCTCAACTTCCGGCCAACATGAACACGCATCCACGCAGACCAACAAACTCTCACCTGTCGGGAAGGGACCACACAAATCGATGTGTACAACTTGCCATGGTCGGGCCGGCATGGCTGATGTACGCAGAGGTTCCGGTGGGGGCCTGATTGCCACTGATTGACATGGAATGCAACTCCGTGTGAGCTTTTCAATGTCCCGATCGATTGCTGGCCACCACACTTTCTCCCGCATCATTTGCTTGGTATGAACTACTCCTTGATGTCCCTCATGTGCAATGTTCAGTGTTGTCTGGCGCAGACTAGTAGGCATAACAATGCGATTTCAGCACCAGACCGTTACTAACTGAGAGTTCCTCACGTATCCTAAGATATGGCTCTAATTCAGGAATACTCGGCCAAACATTAGACAACAAGCTCTGTTGGATTTGCTGTAGAGTGTTGTCCAACTTAGTCGCTTCCCCAATCTGTTCCGCACTCATGGCCTTGGGAATTGCATTCTTCGCAACATAGTCTATGTACTCTTCTGCTATGTTCCGCTCTCTGTATGGTTGGTGTACAATTGGTAGTCTTGACAACACATCAGCTGGGTTAGTTTTACCTTCCATGTGACAAATCTTGAAGCGATATGGTTGTAGCCTTAAAGGGGCACTGTCACGACGCGCGCATGCATCAATTTTAATGATATGCTGAGATTTTTAATGATATGCAGAGGTCAACGAACTCGTTTGTTTACGAAGAGAAATGCGCTAGTAAATTTCAATGTTGTGTTTTGAAAGTGTTTTACCGTCAAGCTTTCGCAGAGTGCTTCCAAGTTATTCAGAATATACAACCTTTACAGCGTGTGACCTAAATATTTCATGAAATAAGTACTTATTATAGCGACTTCTGGTGAAGGAACGGCGATAAATAGCAGACGATCCGAGGTGACAACTCAGGTCTCAGATAAAGTTATTCACATTTCACATCGCTAAAAACCAAGTCCGTATTACTTCTTTGCTTCAAAAAAGATGTACATGTCACTACTGTATAAGGTACTCGTGTTTTCTTAAATTGTAAGAGTACAAAAGAGTGCAAAAAGAACTGCACAATATAATTATTCCCGTGTGAAAAGTATAAATCACTGAGTTCTCTTTGCCGTTGTGTCACTACTTCCAAACCTCGCAGAAATAAAAACTCATACAATGTGACAGTTGTTTGCAATAGCTTCAGTTCATATGAACTCGAAGGAATACATTGATATCATGTATACAACTGAGTTCTTTTTGAGAACATAATAATTCGAGCGAATAAGTCAATGAACGCGTTGTCAAACATTGTTGGTGTCGTTCGGAATACTTTCCTACCTCCTTTGGTACTCCAGAGCTGTTAAAGAGAAGTATAGCGAACTCAGAATCTGTAGTATAACCGTATTCTATCTTCCCAGTAAACCAAAACTTATAAACCTGTCGCCTGAATACATTCGTTGTCAACCACTACATCCCGGCGGCCGCCACGAGAAGCCATCGCCATCGCTCTCGCCGATTAAATAAAAAGCGTATAAAATTGGACTTCAAACCAAAAATAACTACCTACAAATACGAAACAACAATCAATCTAAGTACTGAATAAGTATCATCTTCTAGAGTGCAAGGATTACAATGATATAATTCGATATATTAACACACTGAATTTGAATTTTCCTCGGGTCTCTTGAAAGCGTTGGTCAACGATTTCAAGATTGAAGCCAAGATTCGCGCATGCGTGTGTCGTGACAGTGCCCCTTTAACACCCATCGTTCAATGCGAGCCGGAGGCTTGGCTCTGGGGCTATAGATAACTTCTAATGGCTTGTGATCCGTAAACAGAGTGAACTCTCACTGTGCCATATAGATACAAGTGAAATTTCTCACACCCCCAGACCACTGCTAATGCCTCTTTCTCTGTTTGAGAGTAACGCCTCTCTACATCTGTCAGTGTCCTGCTGGCATATGCTACTGGTCGAGACACTCCATCTTGGCATTGTAAGAGGATAGCTCCTAGACCAACAGGGCTCGCATCACTAGTCCAGTCAATCTGTGGTTTGTGTTGGAACAAATTGCAACAGAATTTCTGTCACCGCCATAACATCAAGGAAGGCTCTCTTATCAACATACTAAAAGTCCTCAAAAATCCCTGTGGTGGAACATCCCCAAATTTAGCATTTTGTAATTTGACCAAAAGCACAGGGTTCCCGCGTCGAGAAAAAACTTAAAAACTCTCAATAAAAAAATATCGGCCCATTTTTCAAAGCTGTTCACTGATAAAACATTCTTAAGGTGGAATACAATAGAAAAATATGCATTTCTTGACAAAATAACGTTGTTTGATGGTTTGTTCGCACCACAGGGTTCCCGCATCAACAAAAATAATAGTAAATGTACTCATTTCCCATGACGATTTAATGTTTAAACTACAGTAGAGTACAATAACAAAATAAACTAGCTATGTATTTTCTAGACCATAAAGCGTATATTCTTATGCATGTTTCCTATCATTCAAGAAAGAATATCTCAAATGAAAAAAAATAACACATTAAAAAAAATTCTGGTTCCTTATGGGCATATATAAAAAAACAAATTTCATGTACTAAATTTTAAACATTTCACTGATTAGTGATTAACAATATTGCAAAATTTATAATTTCACGGAGAACGTTAGTCATCTTCTTGCAGTCCGGCATCAAGATCGGGGAGCAATGAATTCGCACAGCTCTGGCCTTTACACACGCCGCATGCTGGAGAACAATTCAAGCCATGCTTCTTGCAGGTGCATCTCTGGGTGCTACAATTGGATTTGCAGTTGCACCTTATCATCTCCAGCAGGGAGTCGTGTGCTGGGGGGAGGTCTGTGTGCACTGGAAGAAGCTTTCCTTCTGTAAGTTTCCAACCCCAGTCCTCTGGTTGAAGCTCTTGGTTGCCATTCCATTGCTGTACCTGGAAGTACGCCTGCAAACTGTGATATGCAGCTGCTGCTGACGTGGGTGGAAGACTTTCTGGTTGGACGCCGATTGTCCCTGTAGCGACTTTCTGCCAAAAACGAGTGTAGCGCAAGAAGTCCAGGTTTTCGTCAACTTTACCATTATACAAACATACAAGTGCCTTTTCTCCTGCTTTGATTACATCCTCTCTTGAAGCTGCTGAATGTATGAAAACAAGAGCTTGATCGCGAAATTCTGCGTTGTCTGCTACCTTCTTCAGTGCCACACCTTTGCCTAACCCGTGCACTCGCGATGTCGTATCGCAACCAAGAATTGCATGCACAAGCAAAATGTTCGCACACACACTGGGTCCAAGTGCCAACTTGGTTTCCTTGATATTCCATACTCGCCTTGGCTTTGTTGACCTGTGTCTTGGTTCAGGCATGAAGAACAGATCATGCATCTCCATGTCTGCGTGAAAACATAGTAGAACTAGCAGGTCTGTGTCATCCTCTACTAGCGCAGTTGTAGTGTATCTGGCTGACTCCACCGCAGTCTGGACGATGAGTAGGTCTGCGTTGCCTACAGCAAGGACTGACGTGCATCTGGCTGCTTGCAGTCGTTCGCTTAGGAAGTTGATGAACCTCTGCTTGTTAACTTTATTTGCCAGGAAGTCTTCTTTCTTGGATTGGAAGATCATATTGGAACTGAAGTTTACCGTTGGCCCGCAGGTTCCTGTGCGTCTCTGGTGTGTGCAGTCCTTTGTACCTGGTCCATCTTCATACCCGTCGAACACTACGGTTGCCTTGCCATATTTTCGCTCCACGTATTCGACATAATGAGTGAAAATAGTCTCGTAGTCGATCCCTCGAGGCCACGACACTCTGTGTAATAGGGCACCTCCATCAACAACATAGTGAACGTCGCCTGTGGGTCTACCTGTCTGTTTCTCCTTCGACTTCACCCACATGGCGTCTGCCAACACTGGCTTGTTTGCCTGCCTTGGGAGAAGGGAGGAGTCAAACAGTGCAGGAGGGTAACTGCACATCTCAAATTTAAAGAACTCTTGGGGATTCTCAAATCTTCCTCCGGTAGCAACAACGCTTAGCCTCTGAAATAACAGCTGAGGATCTACTTGTACAATGCCATCAGCGAATGTTACAGCGGTCTTCGACGCAAGCGTCACAGCTCGATCTTTCTTGCGGAATGAGAAGTCCTGCACTCTCTTACCCTCCATTGACACCAGTATTCTATCTCCAACTTCCTTGGCGTTATCTAGATTGACATTCTCGTCTGCCACGACACCGGTCACAATGCTGCGCAAAGATGGGTCATCGGTGAAGGGATTCCTCAAACGTAGGTACGATGTTAGTTCCTGAATGTCATTGTGGTCACGTTGTTTTCTCGCTGTGGTGGTATCTTTGTGCTGCTCGCTAGTTTGATAGTTGACACCAGTAAGACTCTGCATTGCACTGTTAACCTCTGCGCATGCTGGCATGGACATCAGCCACACTAGGCGCTGCGTTTCTGTCATTCCTCGACCTCGGGTGAGTCCTCCAGTAGTTTTGACGCTACGCATAAGGACTTGTTCAATTATCAAGTCTGTGGACAACCCAGCCCAATAGCGGTCACTTCTTCGTACAACATGGAACCCGTCTTGAAAAGCCTTGTTAACATCGTTGTGCGTCTTCTCGAGCTCTTGCATCATCTGGAGATAAATGTAGACAGACTTGGCATAATTTAGGTTGTGCCCTGAAGCGGCAAAATATGGGAGCATGTCGTATGCTGCTTGGAGATGAAGATTCCAGTCCCCGGTCCGCTCTGCTTTTATGAATCTGCGAAGTATATCTATCATTGTCATATACTACAACCAAAGGGCAGAGGTGCGGTGAGTTTGCATCAACTTTATATTGTTCTCTAGTTTCTGAGATAATCTTTGGAGAACATCTGCACTGCACACTTGCTCTGCAAGACTTGGGTCTTTCATCAAGTTGTCATACATCATTCCAGCTAGCTCCAGATCCTTATCAACAGCAGGTTGTGGTTCTTGACTGACCGGTTCCTCTTGCGGCCCTTCTTCTCTTAAAACCACGCCAAATTCATCACTTTCTGTGTTTTCGCAATCATTCACACTGACTGGAAGAGGTTTATCGAATGTGTTGTACACTAGTAACGTACTGAGTGCTGCGTCGACTAGAAAATGACCTCTGATAGCTCTTGCAATCGCTTTTCCACCGAGTATATGTCCCACAGCATTCTTGGCATACACCAGTTCAATGATGTCTTCAAGACCAGACCCAGCCATTAGATGACCAATGGAGCCAAGGAAGCTCATTTGGGTGTGAAGACCTCCTAACCTCACAATGATGGATCTTAGTTTACTTTCTTGAGGCTCGTTCAACACAATTGTCAACGCCTTCCACCACAGAGGCTGGTCAAACATAACAATGGGTGTAACGTTGTATCGATTAGCTTGTTCTGCTACAAATGCAAGTATCGAATAGATACAGGTCAAATCTCCTGGGTCCATATCAATCATCGGAAGAAACGCGACAGACGACTTGCCTGGGTGGTTACCTTTGCACATCAATTGCATTGTTCCTGACCAAGACGGGCGCGGAGACTGCACCAATGGTTGCGTTAGCTTCAAAAGAAGATCCAGGTTTGAAGACACATCTTGTACTTTGAGGTCCTTTAATTCTCTGTAGAGCAGCTGCGACGATTCATGGCTTGCATTATTGTAATATCGGATAGTTATCTTTCCAGCATTAGCTATGTCTTCATTGGTAACAGATTTCTTTGGAACTACCTTCTTACTTGTTGTTCCAGGTGTAACAGCCGCAATGATGCCCATCCCGTGAAATATGTCCTTGCCATCTAAAGTCCTAGTGTTGTGGTCAACATTGTCTGCAATATACTGAATAAACCTTCCAGGAATAAAACCAGGTATCTCTGTTCCTTGATTAACTGCCGCAGATCTCTCAAACTTCTGGATCGTATAATATGAGGAACAGAAAGCATGGGAATTCAGAGTCTCAATCAGAAACTTTGATGCGAAATGGTGGTGCATTTGAATCCCCAGCCCAAGTTGTAAGGGTGCTAAAATAACTCATGGTCGTGTTCCTTGAATTACGGCATGTGCGATTGATGTGAGCTTTACGTTAATGTCTTTACCCGTCAATAGAAGTCTTAGAAAGAGCTTCAAAAGACTGGGAACGAATTCCATTGCTTGCTCAGTAGAGGACATGTCATTGGTACTCGGATAATCACTGCCTGAGGCATCTAAATTCTTTATGTCGCTCTTTATCAGCTTTGCTGCTGCCGAAACGATTCTCACTTTCTCTTCCTCGTCATTGTCGTTTTTCGGGGTACAGTAGAATTCATTGATTATGGATGTTGCGGTTTGCTGAAAAGTAACTATATTGGCTTTGTTCCTAATAGTAGTCATCACAATTTTATTTCTGAAATGTTCTTGAAGCTTCGTTTTCATATACCTAACACTAAATGCTTCCTCTTCTGATCCTTCAAGATATTCCTGCATCTTTTCACACAGATCGTTAACGGTGATCTGCTCCTCATCGTTTTCTTCTAGATACTTAGCAACTTTCAAAAATGCCACTGTCTTTGTACTATCGATGGGTCTTCCAACTTGTGGTCGTGGTCGTTTGGAGGCGTTGCTGGTCGAAGCGCTACAGTATTGTTGTGGGACCTGCTTTCCAGTTCTAAAATTTACACTACATTGCTGATGGTAAACAGCATCCGCAGCGTGAAGATCCCTGGCATACTCCAATCTGCCACGTACAGTGTCCGACCATTCGTCATTTCGTTTCATGCATAAGTCACTTATTGATTCCTGAAAATCCTTGGTTCTAACTGGTATTACGTCATATCCTTTTTTGCTTCCATCGTATTTTGCAGGCAAACCACAAAATATGCAGTTCTCACTTGATCGGAATTGGGCTTTCGTAGAACGTCTTGCGACCTGAAAAGGTGCGCTTGTATTTGATATATCCCTTGTTGAATTTGCAGCATCACGTGATAAGTCCCGACGGCACTTGACATGAACCTTTTGCCCGACTTCGGCGTGAATTTCTCCCCTACTAGACTTCTCGATTCCCTGTACTTCCTTTTGGCCTATTACTGTGGTCGACTGACTATCGCCCAGATCATCATTACAAATGCAGCATTTCTCCATAGGCTCGTCAGTGTAAGATCTAAAGCCTTCCCTTAAAGCAATACCAATAACCTTATCAAATAGAATCCAGAAATAGAGTGAAAGCACGTGCGTGAAAGCTGTTCAAGTATATCGCTTGGATATAGCTCTCCCAGCGGCTTTTACCTTTTGTCGTAAAGACACTGTGAGACTTGGGAGAGTACTATCAGTAGAATAACTATACCTGGAGTCATGTAAAGCGTGAATTGCGTAGGTATTTATAAACAATCGATGAGCCAAACTTACAAATGAGCTATGATCAGAAACTCTGGTGTTAGCCGGTGAATGGAAACAATTTTCCCATGAATACAACGGTAAATCATGTCTCGTTTTGTTTCGTTTGGCTAGACCAAAGAGATTTCATGGCTGGAAATTGAAATAAATTAACACTGCGGAAATGAGCCCTAGCCCTCTTGCAACTAAAATTAATTTTGGCAGTATAAACGCACTACATAAAATTTTACCGTTTTGCTTACAGGAAGGATAAAATTTATATTCAAGGACTTTTTTATGACGTTATGAAATAATACATTTTCTCTGTGTGGGAACCCTGTGGTGAACCAGCCTTTGCGAACAAACCATCAAACAACGTTATTTTGTCAAGAAATGCATATTTTTCTATTGTATTCCACCTTAAGAATGTTTTATCAGTGAACAGCTTTGAAAAATGGGCCGATATTTTTTTTATTGAGAGTTTTTAAGTTTTTTCTCGACGCGGGAACCCTGTGCTTTTGGTCAAATTACAAAATGCTAAATTTGGGGATGTTCCACCACAGGGATTTTTGAGGACTTTTAGTATGTTGATAAGAGAGCCTTCCTTGATGTTATGGCGGTGACAGAAATTCTGTTGCAATTTGTTCCAACTGGACCCCAAAAATCTCGTAGATTGACTGGACTTACTGACACACGGTCAGCCGGCACTAATCAGCTCAATTAATACGGTGATCTTCTGAACTACACAATTCCCACGAAAAGCACAAGATACGGTATCTGATGGGCTTACGAGTCAGGATATACCGGCTAAAGAAACATACACATGTACAAATTAATTAGGGACACAGATTTTGGGCACGACATTTACCGATCAGAAACGCGAAAGCTTGAATAGGAAAACAACTCGCTTCAGGCTATAGCGTATGTGGGAGTTGGCGCGAAAAGCAATTAAAATAATTCGGGTTTTTTTTTAGTTTGAAAGGGTCACACCTCCCTGATTTCAGTAAACATCATTTCTGGTTTTGTAAATAATTTTCATCAGCTGAATTGCAAGTTTTCAATATATAATAATTTTCAGGGCAGATTGTACATGTGTTCCCGGCATTTGATGGCAATAGACCTCTTTAGCTTGTATGCAAATTGCCCATTTCAGATCATGTGATGTAAACACTGATATTCTCTGGAGAATTAGTCTTTTCTATATGAACGAATAAATTTCAGAAATATAAAGGAATAATTCTGTGTTTACATCACATGATCTGAAATGGGCAATTTGCATACAATTAAGCTAAAGAGGTCTATTAATCCGGGTTAATGAGATTCAAGGACTTTTAACAGCTGATTGAAACAAAGTAATATTAACAATTAATTGTGCTCCTTTACCTGATAATGAATCAATTTTCCACGCCATTTGCAATCTGTACTGTAAGGACAAGTAATAACCCATTCCATGTGATGCGAAGAAATCACCTTTTGTTGATCAAACAAATAAAGATATTTAAAAAGAATTAAAGGCCATTAAACAGTGGAAAACTTTGGAAAGTATGGAAGCAGTGGAAAGTACAGTATATATAGATAGCCCGAGATAGAGAACCAATCAAATTGCATGTATAAGGTTCATAAGTTCCAGTGGTCTATCGCAAATCCTGCAATCTGATTGGCTCGCTACTAATAATGGTCTATATGATATAGTGGTTTATTTAACAGATAGAAGGCGAACTCAAGCCTTCTTAACTGGCAGATAGTAGGTTAGCTTTGAACCAATCAGATTGCGAGTTTCGCTATAGTAGGCAGTTGTGGTATTCTAACAGCTCATGGACCCCGAGTAGAGGTAAACAAACAAAATGGCGGCTTCGTCGTCAGGTTTTGCTAATGTTTCGTAGGAGTTTCTCGATGAATTATTGTCTGTTGCTTGTTTCTGTCATTTTCTACTGACCTACTGGATGGTGTATGCTAAAACAATTATTAGACTACTCGTTCTCGTTTTCTATTTATCTATTTATGAGGATAGTAGTCACATGCCTCGTTGACTATTGCCTCATAGAAACCTGATGCTCAGTTGAGTATGTTTGTATGAAGAAATAGAAAAGGAGCGTGCGTGCTATGTGCAGATTTATAGCACGCGGGGACTGATCAGAACACGAGAGAAGTGTTAAGAGAAGCACGACGCGTAGCGGAGTGCTTCTCAACACTTCTCGAGTGTTCTGATGAGTCCCCAAGTGCTATAAATCTGCACATAGCACAGTGGGCAAGTTTTCTATTTCTTTTATAAAATACAATTATGATTTTAAGGCAAGTTTTCAATTTTCAAACATTTTTGTAACAAACATAATTATTATGTTTGTTACAAAAATGTTTGAATATCTTTGTGCTCTCATAAAGCATGCGGAATATGCATCCTTTGGCCAATCAGAGCGCGCGTTATATCATAGTTATTTTATAATGACCTATAAAAACTGGTAAATAAATAAATACAAATAGAAAAGCATCCGATGCAACACTGGTCTCCCTCACAGCCATTTATAGAGTCTCACAAATGGCTGCGAGGGAGACTATTAAATGCAACACCAGTTCACACTATTATTTAAAAGTCTATATTTTAAAATATAATTATTGAAATTGAGGTGACAATTAAATAGACAATCTTATTTTAATATGGTAGTGTAAAATTGAAACAATTTTTAAAAAAATGTTCTTTCTTATAGAACTGTTTCAGGAATTCCGATTGTACTTTTTTCATAATAATTTTTAAAATGCTAATTGAGGTCATTGAGGGCATGGATCATAAAAAGACTTAATATAATCTGAAGACTCTAGATCTGGCAGATCAAAATTTCTCGATAAGGCACTAATATACACCGTCTGAGTGAGTTTTATTTTCCCGCGAGGCTCGATAATCGAAGCATCAGAATTAACCTCTCCGATGAAAAGATCTACTTTCTTCTCACAGTTCGAGGACGAACTTTTGAGACATAACAGATTAGTATTTTAATAGCAAGAGTTTTGGCTTTCCTTTTTGTTCCCTTGTAAAAAATCGAATTCTCCAATAAAGTCTAGTCGAAGATTTGCCTTTCATGCTAGCTGCGTACGACCTGTTTTTGTTTGTGGGATGAAATGTTTATCATTTTCCTCTAAGATCTACAGCGAAGATTATCATAACACGCACTTATTACTCGGGCCCTTCCGAAGGAAGCCCGAGTTATAAAATGGGTTTTTCGGTAGTAGTAGTAGTAGTAGTAGTAGTAGTAGTAGTTTTGTTCGGTCAAAGAATGAAGAAAGTATGCGACGTATTTAATCATATCGAGTTTCAAGATTACTCAGCAGATAAGAAAAAAACAAACGACACACAGGACTCAACGTTCTTACTCAAATACTTCAATATTTCTGACATCAACAGTCACCAAGAAGAAGCAATAAGATCAATCAGTAGTATCACAAAGAAGAGATACGTTTGTGAATCTTCCTACAGGCTTCATTTACATGAGCGACCTCACCGAAGCTGCTTGATCACCTAAATCGTACGTGTACAGTTATGTCCTTGTTGTTATAAATGAAACGACATCTTTCAGAGTGGGCCCACACGAATCGGCGTATGCTTTTGTCTGTGAGATGAGCGTGTTTAAAGCCCGTGTTTTATCGGCTGTTGTACAACGTCGTTCCACGAACTCAAACTCATCAAAAAATGAATTGAAAAGCAAATGAAATGAACTCAAAAAGTATCAAGACCTCGCTATGTTGTCATGTTTGTTGCTAATTGAGCCAGTCGAGACTGAAAAGTAAACGAAATGAACTCAAAAACTATCATGACCTCGCTATGCCATGTTTGTTGCTAATTGTAATAGTACGTGTACAGTCCAGTCGTATGTCCTTAAGTACATGTTTGTTGCTAATTGTAATAGTACGTGTACAGTTATGTCCTCGAGTATTTATAATTAAACTCACGACCAACGATGTATAACTACATCTATTGACAGAAAGCTAATATATGTACAGAAGTCATGCAAACAGTCGAGGTTTATAATTAAACTCACGACCAACGATGTATAACTCCATCTATTGACAGAAAGCTATATGTACAGAAGTCATGCAAACAGTCGAGCCAGTCGAGTTATTTTCAGTAACTCATGATGGATGTTTATTTTATTCCACGTTTGAAAAATTCAGAAGGAAAAGGAATCGTAAAAATCGTACTTCAAAACTACATCAAAGCATTTAAGGCGAGCAAGGTCAATGTTCGTAAATCGAGATCGTACATATAGCCCTTCATCAGACATATCGTCTCCCTCGTCACGCAACTGTCAGTCATTGTCAGGTCTCTCCTCACGCAACTGACATTGTCCTTTTCATAAGCCCGAGTGTACGCTCATTGAGCGTCTTGTTAAACAGATTAAAAGTTATATCAACACCTCATTCAATAGATGAAGTGTAATAATGTGTTAAAGGGTGTTAAAACCGAATTGTATTAGTAGTGTCATAGAAGAAAAACCATACAAGTGTATGTTTACGTGTGTATCAAGGACGAAGCAAGTGTACGATCTTTAACATTACCTTTACAATCGAGGAGGCCATTCACAGAGTTTTAAAATGCCTTGGTTGGATGATAAACTTGACAAAACTCAGTTTCAATTATTGCTTAACTTTCAGAGGACTTCAAGTTGTAGAAGACTTTTTTCGGGAACTTCTTCGTGTAGGCCTTTCGTCGAGGTGGTCGCTGTCCAAAGTATCGCGGGCGAGCGTGGAAACGAGGCATATTCGGGCAAGAATGGGGACCCAAGAATGTAATCAAACAGGTGGTGTGCGACACGGGGCACGTGACTGTATCGTCCAATCAGATTCCCTTGATTTCTCAGTTTGAATGTTGTCACGGTTCGTAAATTGAAACTTGTTTGAGAAACCTTTTGTCAAGGAAAATGTAATGTTTACACTTTAGAAATTGAAAATATAGTTTTATCTATCTTCGGGAAAGTAAGAGGTGGTCATTTCCTGTCGAAATGTGACGTTATAAAGTTGAAGGTAAGTAAACTAAAGCGGTTTTTTTCGCTTCAAAGTACGACGATTGTCACACATTTGTTTACGTTTCACGTAGTTTCATTTGTACCGGAAGTTGTTAAAACTCCTCTTTGTATGAAGTGAAAATCAGTCAATTGGACTTGAATGTACTGCTATGTGGTGTAATAAAGAGTGGTCTTCGAAAAATCGTGATCGACCCCCATCGACCTCTCGTATTTTCGCTGATATTTTGATTTCAATCGGAGCGAATAATTGTTAACTGTCACAGGACGATGTCCAAAAGAGGAAACATCGGTTTGAATACCACACCATGGGAACCTCCAAAGAAAATCCAAAAGAGGAGTTGAGATCCATCGGTCAACCCACGGAGAACTCTGTCGTTTGAGTCTTTTGACGAAAATGTACAGAAATCGGTACGTTCAGTATGTATAAACAATGTAAACAATATTAAAGTGTGGGATTTTTACGTACGAGTGTTCGTAGACGTACGTCTAGTCACAGGCAGCCCAAGCAATAGACTTCTGGAGGCCTTTTATGAAGAAAATTTTTATTTCAATAAATTCTATTAAAACTTATCTGAGTTGTTTATTGTGTCTTAGTTTATCATCTTGTAAAGTTTCAGCTCGATCCGAGGCCTATTTACGAAGTTTTTCAATATCTGCTCCTCTCCACATGACGGGATATGTGGAAGGCTGGAGACTCCGACTCATCTCAACCGCTATATTCGCCAGAAAAAAAAACAAAATAAGCCCATTTCAACGCTTGTCTCGCTACAATACCTACAGATATGTTTAGACCGATAATCCCTCCATCAGGCAGTGATTTCAAATTGTCATCAAACCAAATATTCCTCGAGAAATCCGTGGTTTTAAACCGAAGTTTTGAAATCTTTTGAGGCTTGTGATCGCTGGGGTTCAAGTGGGAGTGAATTGCACGTAGCTGATTGGACAGAATTATCACCTGATTAGTGCGAAAAGCACGCTCCCCTCTGGGCCACAGGAATAATTTTAAAACAATTCTGTAGGTATTTTAGGCATAATTGCTTGAAATTTGCTCGAATTTACCGGCGAAAACTAACCAAAACAACAACCGGCGTACAAGGTTTTCCCCTAGTCATCTCTTGCTGTCGTGATTGGCTTGTTTAGGACAATAAACAAGAAAGGTTCCCCGCTATACCCTGGTAAGTCTAATGTATGTGGTACAAAATTATTCTGTGGCTAGAGGGGAGCGTGCTTTTCGCACTAATCAGGTGATAATTCTGTCCAATCAGCTACGTGCAATTCGCTCCCACTTGAACCTGCTTGCATCACAGGTAGCCCAAACGTAGAATCAGTGGACCGTGACGTCATTGAATAATCGTTTGACCGTTGGATTTTCGAATGGTCTCAGGAATGAGCTCTTAGAAAGACTTCAAAGGATATGGTTCAGTAAGTGACGTCACTGACACCTCTAAAGATTCATTAAAATGTATTACTTCCCATTGGAATTTTTGAGAAAAAAATTAACCAGTGATTGTATGGGTCTTTGAGATTATTTCAGTGAAGTTTCAGCTAAATCAAACTTTGAACGATTTACGTACTAGTCCCCCTTTAATGTATTAAGCTTATATATATATTTTTTTTTTACTGTAATCAATCATGAAAGATACTGTCTGCGCAACTACTGGCTACTGCAACTCACCATCAATATGCCAGCAAAAATTAAGTCCACTTGAAACACAGTTCCTTCGTCTAAGCCATCTCTTTGCCTTCTCTTCTACTCCATTTGGATCGATTTCTTTCATTTAATAGCGTTTGAACCACGCTACGAGGAATATGCATATATGATGTTCTAACTGACGGGAGAGAGCGTTGCGATGTTTGTTCAGTAAACTAACAATATCTTTGTAGCGATATCCGCGGTGAAAGTACATCTTAATAAACACAGTAATATCTTTGCTGACTTGTGTCCCACAGGAAGGACAAAAGTTTGCATCTAAGAGAGTAATATTTCCTCCACATCCAGTACAAAACGGTAGAGGAAAAGTGGATGGCTAGGCTACCAAGCATTCGTCGAACCCAGTCTTCGCTCGCACCCTGCGCGCGCAGTGTTTTATGTCCTTATTTGCAGCAACTCGTTTTATTTGCAGCGACTCGTTTTATTTGCAGCAACTCGTCTTATTTGCAGCAACTCGTCTTATTTGCAGCAACTCGTCTTATTTGCAGCAACTCGTCTTATTTGCAGCAACTCGTTTTATTTGCAGCAACTCGTTTTTTATTTGCAGCAACTCGTTTTTTATTTGCAGCAACTCGTCTTATTTGCAGCAACCTGTCTTATTTGCAGCAACCTGTCTTATTTGCAGCGTGTCCCCTATGGGCCACCGTAATAAGGAGTTTCTCAACTACTTCAAAACGAAAGACTCGCATATCTGATGGTAAAGTAGCCCCACTCACTTGCCTTTGCAGACATTGCTCAATACTTTGGCATTTGGCCTTGTCCCTTTTAACATTGGCGATGCCATTCAAGTGTTTTTGGGACTGCACATGTTTCTTTACAGTGCTCTTCTTTACGGCGACGATTTCGTGACATGCATCGCATCGTAGCTGCCCTTTGACACAAGCGAAGTGATGATCTGGATATTCCTTGATTCGGTCTTGAACCGAAGTTTTGGTCATTGGATTTGACATCCTACTTGCCTTGTACTTGCCCGATGTTCTAGCAACTTTACGTTCTTTCGAAATGGAAGCCCTTTCAGGTTCCGTCATCTCTGCCCCGTTTTCTCTAGCAATTTGAATAGGGTCTTCGCTTTCTTGCATGGCTTCCGCCATTTTGCTTTCAGCAATACCGGAAGCTGTTCTATATTTGGAATATTAACACAGGATACCCAACGAGCAACGAGACATCCATATATGGAAGATACACCACAGGACACCCAACGAGACATCCATATATGATACACCACAGAAAATCGTGCTTATAGCAAGATTTTTCGTTCGGTGTTTGATTTGAAATGGCAAAATATATCAAAAATTGTCATTTTGGTAAAAGTTGCTCGGAAAATCTCAAAAGTTGCTCAGAATTGAAAAAGTTGCTCAAAATTGAAAAAGTTGCTCAAAAGTTGCCGAGCAGAATCTGTCTGTGCCTACTTGGATACCGCACGATGATGGCGCGATACGGTCACTGCACGGCACGAGCCGTACCGTAACTACTTCCCACTCATACGAAAACGACTCTATTGAAACAAGGTGTGAAACTGATGGCGTATCATGGCCTGATGTGCGGTGGTACTTTTCTGGTGCACTTTTCCGTGAGCCGAAGAGCCGAAGTCGCCGTGCGCTACAGGCCCGTGGTGTAATCGTTTGGATTCTATTCTTCATCCATGGTAAGTTTAAAAGCCCACAATTCATGTCAACTTTACGTAACTTTAGAAGAATTTCGACGGGTTTAAAGTAGTCCTTTTTCATTTTGAATGGCGGAAAATTGCATGTTGTGCTCGACACACGAAAGCCTTGTTGAAAAAAAAAAAAATTCTGAAGTATTTTCTTGAGGTTTTAGTAGTTTTTGCTCCAACTGTTCTCTAATAAAAGCACTTGCCTGTACTAGGGCAGAAGGGCTGCTTAATAATCCTCAGCAATCAGTTATTTTTCATAAATTATGACTGAGCTATTTGACTTGTGTAGTTGTCAATGATCGAAATACACCGACTTCAAAAAGGAACCTCTCAAATGGCTGATAGTCCTTCATCTGTTTAAACATTAAGTCTTATGACTCTCACTGATCTACAAAGTGTTTGACGTAATTTTGTACTTTCTTACAGTACTTCTTAAAACACAAGCCGGAACAGACCTAAACCATCTGAAGCAAAAATATAGACGAACTCAAATTCACTGACATCGAAGGAGACATGAATGGCGATGGACTCGTGAAGCAGTTGAAGCTACCGTGAACTAAAATATTAACAGTTGTTCATTATTGTCATTGAAATAGCACAACACATTTAGCAAATACTATCATTTGAGAGAAACACAGATCGAGTAGTTTAAATACGGTTTTCGTAAGAACGTAAGTAAGCTTATCGCTTCCAACTTCGATGTTTGCTATTGATTCACAACTTGTCGATTGTGGTGTCATGCATAATAAGCTTATTTATTAATTTCGTATTTAATATCCATAGTATTACTGATCAACATATAGTGAATAAATTGTACCTGAAAAACGGCAAAACAGTATGTAAAAAGGTAGTAAACTTATTTTAACTGATTGTTGAAATAAATACGTTGTTTGTCATTTTGTTTATAAGCACTGATAGCAAAAATGTCTTGTGTAGTAAGCTTACTAAATATTGAGACTATTCAGCATTTATAAAACACAATGCCTCAATTTTAAAGCATTTTAATCGATAAAAATCAAAACACAATACAAATACTTTATAAAAGTCAAAACAGAAAACAAATAAAGTATATTGTAGATGTTTTGACTTATGTTTAGTAAAAATATAAATACTAAAACTTGCAAAAAAGAGCACAATTCAGATTTGCCGAGCGCTTGCCGATGTCCTCTCGAAGGTAAAATCCGAATGCTTCACGGAAAAGTGCACCAGAAAAGTACCACCGCACATCAGGCCATGAGGCGCAAAATGTCAAAATTAAAGTTTATCAGCGTATGGTGAAGTTAAAAGACTGACACTTATAAAGTGTTTAGAGAATACGGTAAAGTTTAGTTATTCGAAGAAAAATTGAATTTTCACGTCATTTTTACAAAGATTAGGAGCAAAAACGTATTTGTCACGTGACCTAGTTTCATACCTTGTGTAAATATACACATTTGCTGCGGGCGCATCCCGCAGGACGCACACAGGAAGCCCAACATAGGACATTACTCAGCACAGGGAACCCAACATATGTATTGCGCGCGCGCGCGCTTTACCACAGGGAACCCATCAAAAAAAGACGCAAATATCATTTTTTGAATTATTTAGTAGCCTCAAAAGCAATGGTTGGGCTGCCTGTGGTTTAACAAATAGTTTATTGATTAGTATGTGGCTTAGGCATAGTTAGAAGTAAATAGGACTGATATTTCAATGCTCAATTTTAGTTCAAATTACAGCACATTAGCCGGGACATTAGCTCTAAAGAAGTAGCTATGCTAGTGATGAGTATTGGGAGTCAAAGGTTATGAATTAATTACAAATATATTTATTATCACCTCACAGGCATTATCTCAAGATGGGCCTTGGAAAACCTTGGTGTAAATTTACAGTTACCAAAGTATAGAAAAAGTAAATAAAATGATTTGAATTTGTTGTAGCTGATTGTCAATGCTTTTATTTTCCAAACATCCTTAATTATTGTCGTCCCTTTGAGTCCAAGGTTCTTTCGAAAAGGGGCTCGAGTGCAATAAAGCTGACTACAATGTACAATGTAGCTATAACTTACTGTCAAGCAGATTTTAGAATGACACATATATATTTTAAATCTATTGCTCTATAGCTTTCATTTATGTTTATTTTGAGAGTCACTAGTTTCTCAGTACCTTGTGTATCTGTCATGTGTTTACCCTCTTGGAATAAAGTTGTTGTGTTGTACTGTATAAAGTGTATAATTGGAATAGACTACTGGACCCAGGGAGGACTCCAATTTCTCACATCATGAACTACTACTGCTTCTACTACTATAGTTACCAAACCTACTCCAACTATTACTATACAAACACCACTGTTACAGTGTAGGTGCAATACTGCTACTATAGACTGCTACAAGTTTTATTTTGTACATGTCTCTTACCGATATGCTGGAAATTATATTTTCTTTCACAGGTAAGTGATTAATTGATAACTCACGTTCTGTTGCTGCAGATAATAAATCTGAAATATTTGACTATAACTACCCAATATTAAATAGAGTGATTGAAATAGAGTGATTGCAATTAACCCATGAAACAAAATGTAGATGTGACGTCACGGCAGTGTCCTATCCAGTCTTTTTATGATCCATGGTAAACACAAGTCGCACACCGATTACTTTATAATACTTCATTGTTTCTTCGAATTTTTACAACTAAATAAATATGCCAAGTCGTTGTGTAGCTGCTGAATGTGACCATAAAGATAATCAGCTGTATGTGTGGCCTTCAGATAAGAATATCGCCCGGGCATGGACACAATTTGTACAATTAAAAAGGGATAAATGGTCACCTAGTTCAAGATCTGTGCTTTGTAGAAAGCACTTCAAAGACGAATGCTTCACTAATCTTGGTCAATTTAAAGCATGTCTAGCGAAACGGTAAGTTTTCATTGTACTCTGTGGTCTACTACTTTTGTATAATATTTTATAAGCTTCGTTTTCATTCATTTTTGTCAATTTTGATTGTATAAAGTGACATGTTCGTGACTATGTTCGTGACTATATCACCGGGGTATTTCAGTAACTTACATGTAAACAATTTGTCAACTTTTTTCTCTTTCAGTTTGCTTCTCAATAGAGTAACTGCAGTTCCTACTATTCATAGTAGCCGGTTGTTATCGGGTACTCCAGCGCCAGCAGAAACCCCAACCTGCAGGTCTGCATTTAAAAAACGCGAGACCAGAAGACTTCTTGAACAGCTGTCAGAAGCGGCGACATCCACGAGCACGAGCACAGCCGAAAATCACGGCGGGCGTAAATGGCCCTAAAATCGGTCATTTGAAATTTTTGGGAAATCGCAAAATTGACATTACTTTGTTCTTCTCGTGATAACTAACCTAAAATCGAAAACCGTTTTGAAATTGGACGAACAACCAGAGTTATGAATATTTTTAACTCGATATTTTTTCCCGGGAAAAATTGGCGGGAAATAATTCATACAAAACCATCGGTAAAATAAACCTCTTGGTAAAACTTTTTTGTTTGAAAACATTTTAGCGCCATACTTAGAGTATTGGAAGAACTATGACATGCGGAAAACTTGTTGATTTTAGAATTTTGATTTTTTGAGTGTAAGTAGTTCAAATAATATTTTAAAAACTAATAAAAAGCGAACACGTCATTATGACGTCACACATATTTTAAAATATCTCTAATAGAGTTAATAAACATCAAAATCCTGCATTGTGTAGACTAAGATACCTCTATAACAATAATTAATATCGATAAAGTCATTTTTACTGATTTCTGTCCCTTCAAACTGCTTTTTTCTTTAGCTGATGACGTCATAAATAATGACGTCATCAAAAAACTAAATCCTTTATAACTCGGGTTCTAATAATCGAAACATTATGCAAATTTCACTGAAGAGCACAATATGTTATTCTCTTTCAAAATATACACTTTATTTTATCATTGTGTTTAAACTAAATTTTCACAGCAATTGTAACTTTATATTATGACGTCATCATTGCGTCAGATTTTGCCATCGAGTAGTTTGAAATACCACACTACCATTAATAAAGAAACTCTGAAATTTGTATTTCATTTCATGGAATAATTTTGAAAATATGAATGTTTTGAGAAAAATACGACGTTTCACCGTTCCGATTTTAGGGTCATTTGCGCCCGCCGTGAATTGTGAACACAAGGAAGCGATTTCCACAAAAGCAAAGGAACAAGGTACACAAACTCGAAAGTGGAATCCACCTATCCCAAAAAATAAAATTAAAACTAGAAACGTTGGTGTACAATGTGTAATGCCATACTTATCGCAAGACAGTTGTGAAAACTGTAGCCGTAGGAAACGAACAAGAAAGAAGCTTAACGATGAACAACCAGACTTGGAGTTGGAGGTTGAAAGCGAGGAGAGTGAAAATGAAACACCAGGTGAAGAAGAGATCGAACTGTACCAACCAGAATTCGACGAAAATGCTTCGGATAGCGAAGACGAAGTTCGGGCTGATGAAATGCGACCGTACACAGACAAGTGTCAACCACACAAGGAACCCAAATATGTCGTTTTTCATAACAAGCTACTTCTACTGTTATCTATTTGTCTGACCTGCTATTCTACTGATGTTCAACTATATCAAAAGTTGTCTGGATGTATGCTTATTGTCTTCATCAAATGTCTTTGCTGTAAAACATTGAGAGAATGGAGGAGCCAACCAGAAATTAAAGAAACTCCATATGGCAATGTTTTACTTAGTGGCTCTATTCTATTTACTGGTGCATTACCTTCCAAAGTAATACGTTTATTGACCTCACTAAGCATAGCTTGCATTTCCCCAAGAACGTTCTTTAGACACCAACAAAGATATCTTCACCAGGTCGTATCCGAGATATGGCTTTCAAAGCGAGACAGTTACTTAGTGGAACTAAAAGATGAGCAACTGATTATTGGAGGAGATGGCAGGTGTGATAGTATGGGACACTGTGCTAAGTATGGGTCATATACAGCCATAGAATTAACAAACAATAAAGTACTGACTGTTGAGCTCGTACAGAGCAATGAAACCACATCATCTAATGCAATGGAGTTGATGGGACTGAAAAAAATGGTAGATCAGTCTTTAACCTGTTTAATTTGAATGTTCGTGATGTAGTTACTGACAGACACAAACAAATTAACAAATGGATAAGAGAAGACTGGGAAGTTGTGGATCACTTTTATGATTGCTGGCATGTTGCCAAAAGCATCAAAAAGAAATTGCAGGCTCTAGCCAAAAAGAAAAACTATGAAGTAATAGGCCAGTGGATTAAATCTATCGTTAATCACTTTTATTGGTCAGTGACGTCCTCAGAGCACAACAACAAGGACTTGATTGAGGCTAAGTGGAGGTCTATCATTAACCATCATGGGCAAAAATCCGAGACAACATGGCGGATGGGCATGCGCACTGACTACGTTTCTGAACAAAACAATATGGCGACTTTATAAGAGATTGACTGGGAAATAATATTAAATTCAAGTTTACTTCCCGACAATTACATCTGGCTTACCTCCACACGTCTAGAAACCTTCAAAACCATTATACTTCTTACGACAGCATGAATATTCGTCACTGTAATGACTCATTTTTTCGCCAGAAGGCCGTAAAGTTCGTGTTTTTTTCCCCATATCAGCCCTTATATAAGTCGTAGAAATGCTGAAGTAGCCCGAAATCTCCTGCTCATAGCTATGTCTCACCAAACTGATGAACAACCTCCACACGTCTCAATTCAAAGTTCGATAACCAAGCAACATTTCCATGTAGTTTATCCTCCATAATACGAAGAAATCATGTCGCCAGATTCTTCCAAAGAACGAGTAAAATAGAAAAGTATCATGGCTGCCATTTGGCCGAGTTTTGGCGCAAAAATTATTGAAAAAGTGCTTGGATTCCAGTGATTTCTTTCCCCAGCTTCCACCTTGTTTACATCCGCCATTTTGAAAGAGAAGTACCGCGAAAGACTGGGTATGAGTGTATTCATGTGTATTTTACAGTATTTTCATGGATGGGATACCTGTGTGTGACAATTTTTTATGGGTTACCTGTGTTTGAGAGTTTTTTTCTCTTATGTCTTACAGAAGTGAACCAAAAATACTTATTTTATTTTAATATTGCACAAAACAAAACAGAAACGTGTCGGATGTTCCACTTTATCCCTAAGAATTTAATCACACGATATATTTTGCGCCCGCAAACCGAACCGCTGAACTGTCCTAAATTTTTGCCCATGGTACAGAACAAGCATGATGGGCATAGTGATCTGTTCCCAAATTGTGCTCATGATGAACTACCTGACACAGAAATAAGGTCAATCAAGTGGCTACAACCAGACACAGAGGTATTCGAGGCACTAGAACAAATCATCTTAGACAAGAATTTAATCAAAGATATTGCAAAATGTTCAAAACATGGTCAAACATCTGTAGTGGAGGGTTATCACAGTTTAGTAAACCAGTTTGCCCCAAAGATGTTTCATTTCTCATATGATGGTATGAGCAGCAGATTGTATCTTGCAGCCTTACATTACAATGAAAACAGTTCAAGACCCCAAAAGAAAAATTTACAAAATGAAGAGCAGTACAACATTATTTACCCCAAGTACAAGAAAGGTGGTCATATTGTAAGGAAGATACTGGAAGACTGTTCATATGGTTATGTAGATGACCTACTCATAAGTTTAACCCATGCAGTTGAAAATGGTCAGCGTGTGATGCACAGAGTTGCCAATCCACCACCATTATGCTCAGCCTTTACTCGGCCAGACAAAGACCAAGCTGTTGCAGAACATACAACAAGATTTGCAAGGGTGTAATTTTACTCTTATAGATAAATAATTCTCAGTAGACACCAAATATATGAAAACCATTTTAGGCTAACCTGGAAAAATCTAGGTTGTTATATGAAGCTTTTTACTGTATTTCACAGGTTAAGTAAAATCACTCTACAAGTTATGATATCATAATATTAATTTGTTTCCAGAAATTGTACTACTCTATATTCATTATCTACTATGGTTAAATAAATATATATGAAGCATAATTGTAACAATTCGCAACTAATCTAAGAATCAGGCAATGAACTCTTAATCTACTCATATCTATTTAAGCTTATTACTCGGGCCCAGGCCGCAGGCCGCCCGAGTTAGAAAATGCGGATTTCGGTAGTAGTAGTAGTTTTGTTCGGCTTCAAAATGACGAGTATGCGACGTATTTAATCGTATCCGGAGTTTCAAGATTACTCCGCAGATTTGAAAAGATAAAGAAGACACAGGACTCAAGTAGATTATGAATCTTAGTTTTGAAAGCAGCTATTAAAAGGTCAGGATTCTAGTTCATCGTTCAATGACTAGAAGTGGTAAAAGGACTAGAAGCTCGCTTAAAATATATATTTTTTTAAACAAACGCGAGGCCGTTATCGGAACCATCTGACCTATGCAACCTCAAGACGTATCATGTTCGTACTCACCGGACTAATAGTCTCCCTCGTCACTCAACTGTCACTGATTGTCATGACGTCAGAGAAATTATATTGTATTGAAGAAGATGTCCTTGTTTTAGGTTTTATTCGACGTTCGAACCGTAACTCGAACCCGAACTCGATTCCAAACTCGACGTTTCGGGATCTGAAGCTAGAGAGGGGGCCTTTACACAAACTCATCAAAATCAAATCAATTGAACTCAAAGTCAAAAGGTAATCAAATGAACTCAAAGGCAAATCAAATGAACTCGACACATACATGTATATACATAGTCTCCCTCGTCACGCAACTGTCAGTCATTGTCAGGTCTCTCCTCGCGCAGCTGACATTGTCCTTGTTCTTCAACCAACTGGCATTCATTTTCAAGTACTTCCTCGAACAACTGACATTTTCCTTTTCACAATGCCCGAGTGAACGCTCATTGAGCGTCTTGTTGAAAACAAAATGAGAGAAAATCCTTGCGGTAACTGTTTCAAAACAGGCTGATGCCAAAAAGCTAACAATAGATCTCTTACATCCAATAGAAGTTCTTATAATTCTGGTAGCATGAAACCTGTAAATTCAAAGTCTTCTTCTAATCCTGGGGGTGGGAAATGGGCCTGGATGCAGCACACAGCACATGATGGAATAACACTATGAATATTTTTTCCAACAAACCCATGGACCCATCTGATGTACTGCCGATAGGCAATGTGCCTGTACTTCTTGTGATCAGGGCCTTCATAGTGCTGTTTGTAGGGCAACCATGCAACTTGCAAAACAAAAGGGTTCAAACATATGGCTTGGAATCCAGGATGATTTGTAATACAGTCAAACATGTTATCTTGTCTGTAAAAGTCGATGTTGTCATGCAGTTTGTTAAAGGTTCCTTCGCATTCACGACAGCAAACACACTCCCTATCGGTTCCCATTCGCTGACAGTTTTCACAAGAACACCTTTGTAGATAAAGAGAAACGACAAGAA
Organism: Actinostola sp. cb2023; assembly: GCA_033675265.1. Taxonomy (NCBI): domain Eukaryota; kingdom Metazoa; phylum Cnidaria; class Anthozoa; order Actiniaria; family Actinostolidae; genus Actinostola; species Actinostola sp. cb2023. The sequence goes on along the minus strand of JAUJYZ010000117.1, from coordinate 7,305 downwards.
AACGAGTACAAAGCTAGACAGATTTTATAAATGTAATGCACTCGAAAACAGACACATGTACACATAGATTTCAAAACGAAAATATTTCATATCTAAAATCATTCATTCTGGAGGTTATAAAATCAATACAGTACATGTTACGTAAAGTTAAAGTTGTACCAGTCTCACTCTCGGTGATCTCTACGATGAACTCCATCAATCGCATCATCTTCGACTTCATCTGTAGACATTTGCTCAATTTCAATTTCGCTTGCATCATAATGGGGTTCAAAACTGTATGGTTTTATACTGTTTGTGTCGACTTCGAAACACCCTTCGTTAGAGCTCGATGATATGTCAGTATCACTATCACTACTACCATTACTGCTCGCCATGTCGCTCGCCATATTGATCGTGTTCTGGCTGTGACGTCACATCATTAATTATTAAAAACGTATGACCGGGCTTCCTGTGGTAAGGAAAAACGCGCCAAATCTATCTAAATATTACTTTGTAGCCCTTTAAAAGGGTAGCACGTTCGTGTTTTACTAGTGGGATATATATGTGAATCGTACATTTTTAGCATCCGGAGGTAAAAGAAAACATACTTCCGTTTCGGTTTGAGTGTCAACGTGGTCATATTTTGACTGTTTTGTCGATGAAACCAATTCAAAAATGAAGGAAAATCGTTTTTATTTAGCAGATACTTCGAAAAGGAAAGAGATACTCAGATTCAAGTGACTCGCTGGAAGAAAATTCGAATTGAAAGACGACGCTCTAATTTAATTCAGTGGGTATGTTTTCACTGCTGACAATTTACTAGTTTGACAGATATCTGTCAGTTTATTTATGTAATCTCTCCGGCACACAACAGACGTTCGTAAAAGACTATACAATTGCAGAGTTTTGAAGAAATTCCCATCGTTTTCGAAATAAATACTGAAGAGTAGCGATGTAAAGACAAGTGTTCTTCGAAGAGACCGTTTGTAATCAAATATGTTCTTCATAACGTTACAAAAAGTTCTCAATTGTTGGTCTGTAACTAAAATGCTTAGTGAAATCACAACCTGTGATCTAGTTCAATTTATTTTTAACGTTCGCCCTCCGCTGTTTGCCGCCTGAGCTTCTCCCGGACAAATTGGCGAAAATTCCAACGACGTACCATAACGTTGTCGATCGTTTGACCACCAATTACCACGAGTGAAAAACATAATAAAACATCGCTTGTCCGAATTTTTTTTATATTCTAGCGAGCAACACATTTCTCATACGCGTTTCGTCTGACTTCAGTATGGGATGTGTATAATTAGTAAATAAACCCCTTCTGGCGGCTGGTATATTGGCTGATAATGTCCGCGGCTGAGAGATGGTCCGAAAAATGAACAGTTGGCCGAGAAGCGAAGCTTCGAGGGCAACTGTAATATTTTGAGGACCATCTATAAGCCAAGGACATTATCAGCCGATATACCTGTAAGCCAGAAAGGGGGTTATTTATTTTATAACCCTTCGATAAATTTTCTACGTCGACTTCAATGTTGTCAAACTCTTGAAGACTGGATCTGGCAGATCAAAATTTCTAGATAAGGCACTTTAATATTCACCGTCTGAGTAAGTTTTATTTTCCCGCGAGGCTCGATGTTTTCCGAGGCGAAGCAACAGAATTTATCTGATGCAACCTCTCCGATGAAAAGATCTATAGCTACTTTCTTCTCACAGTTCGAGGACGACCTTTTGAGACCTATAAACATTAAAAAATCGAATTCTCTAATAAAGTCGAAGATTTGCCTTTCAAGTGCTGCGTACGACCTGTAATGTGGGATGAAATGTTTATCATTTTCCTCGAAGATCTACAGCGAAGATTATCATAACACGCACTTATTAAACAGACTAAAAGTTATATCAACACCTCATTCAATAGATGAAGTGTAATAATGTGTTAAAACCGAATTGTATTAGTAGTGTCAGAGAGAAAAACCATACAAGTGTATATTACGTGTGTATTCAAGGACGAAGTGTACGATCTTTTAGTACATTACCTTTACAATCGAGGAGGCCATTCACAGAGTTTTAAAATGCCTTGGTTGGATGATAAACTTGACAAAATATTATCAAAAACCGAATTCAAGAGTAGAAGAGGACAAATTGGTGAAAAGTACAACGACCGTCGACCGTCGACCAACGACCGTCGGCATGCATATACGTCGGATCTGGTTCAAATAGTAATTTTAAGTGTCACTGTCACGGCATAGTACCTGCCCACTGCCCTGCCCACTCATATGATAAAGATTTTGTATAAATTAGTAAATACAGTAACAGGAAGCGATTTAATGCTAACCCTGGAACCGAATCGGGATAAAATCCAACCGGAAGTTGAGTTTCGCCATACATTCACTGTAAATCTGCTAGAATCTTAGGTGAAAATGTCAGTCGTTTGCGTGCCTTAGTTAGACTCTAAGAAAGATTTACTCGACTAATGGTGAGTGTTTAGACATAATGCGCCTTTGTGACTTTGAGTGTCAGGACAAAAAGAACACGATTATAGATGGTCTTGTTTTGACGGGCGACCCTAAAATGAGAAATCGCGGAAAGACGGAATGACGGAAAATCCTAAAACGCGGAATGACGGAAAATCACTGGGCGACCCTAAAACGCGGAATGACGGAAAATCCTAAAACGCGGAATGACGGAAAATCACCCCAAATCCTAAAACACGGAATGAAAAAATATTTAAAAATAGAACAAAATATAAAAAATAAAATGACTGATTCAAAATAACATTCAATTTAATCCCTCTATCTCGTCGGACTCTCACTCAAAACAAGACCCATGTAGCAAGGTTTCGAGATTTCTTAGTTCCAGATACAGTCAAACCCCGTTAAAACGGACTATTAGCGGGAGTCCGTATCAATATGAAGTTTTTTTACGGACAAAATGTTGAAAGTGTCTAAATCGATGTTATATGCAATACAACATAAATGAAGGTGCATACATCAGTTTTATACGTCAATACATCGATGTTATACAATTATACAACGATTTCTTAGGAATAAATCTAAGCTGAAGCATCTCTACAACTAAAAGATGATTTCTCATACAACTAAAAGATGTCTCATACAACTAAAAGATGATTTCTCATACAACTAAAAGATGATTTCTCATACAACTAAAAGATGATTTCTCATACAACTAAAAGATGATTTCTCATACAACTAAAAGATGATTTCTCATACAACTAAAACGTGAGGAAGTGACGTCACTCATACCCAGGCTTCCTCCAACCGGGAAAATAAAACAAAATGTCTGGAGCAATAATGGCTTTCAGATACAGAGGTTTTTTACTGAACTTGTGAGGTTTATTGAAAGACCAGCACAACAGCTACATGAAAAAAATCAGCGAAAAATTAGACAGCAAAAGACACATGTTGACAAGCATGCTCGTTTATTTGACATTAATTATCAATAAATTAATCGACACCACAAACACAACAATCCCTACATACTGATATAGATTATAGAAACAAACACTAGTAAACAGTAAATATAAGTACAAAGTTAGAAACTGGTTGAATTTTGTTGGCTCTTGTATAAAGGTCAAAATGTACTTCAAATATAATTTCTACAAATTAATGAGTATTCGACTTTGGTTTGAGTGGTCAGGAAAGTAATCATGGATATTCAGTGATTTACAGTAAGTTTAGTCGAATTTCTCTCTAGATCTCTGAGTGCGACATTAAAAACTGTCAATAATTTGCACAGTTAAGGACGCTTTTGTATAAATTAAAAACAATCTGACGTCAATGAATTAGCATATCACGATTTCAAACCTTTATAACTTGCATATGCGAAGCTCAAATCACAAAATACTGAACCAATTCCCACTATTCACTTCATTATCGAAACGGTGATCCTGATTCCTGATCATTGACTGTTTTTTTATTTTTTATTTTATTTTATTTTCAAGATTCGCCCATAAGGCAGGTGTTGTACAATAGGACACGAAGTCCCCTTTAAAATACATTACACCACGTCCCACCCAATAAGAAGGTTACCCAGTATACCCGACCCCTGATGAATTCCCAATGGTTAATTTCTTTTTTGGAATGACTTCGATTCTACAAGTAAGAACACTCAGAGTTCTTTCATATTCTTCAAGTCGACAAATGATGAAATCTGGAGAATCATGTCTAGTCCCTTGTAGCTGTTGTGCTCTTTCAATAAACCTCACTGACAAGTTCAGTAAATTCTTGCTCCAGACGCCATTTTGTTTTATTTTCCCGGTTGGGAGAAGCCTGGTCAGTATGAGTGACGTCACTTCCTCACGTTTTAGTTGTATGAGAAATCATCTTTTAGTTGTATGAAATCATCTTTTAGTTGTATGAGAAATCATCTTTTAGTTGTATGAAAAATCATCTTTTAGTTGTATGAGAAATCATCTTTTAGTTGTATGAGAAATCATCTTTTAGTTGTATAAGAAATCATCTTTTAGTTGTATGAGAAATCATCTTTTAGTTGTATGAAATCATCTTTTAGTTGTATGAGAAATCATCTTTTAGTTGTATGAAAAATCATCTTTTAGTTGTATGAGAAATCATCTTTTAGTTGTATGAGAAATCATCTTTTAGTTGTATAAGAAATCATCTTTTAGTTGTATGAGAAATCATCTTTTAGTTGTATGAGAAATCATCTTTTAGTTGTATGAGAAATCATCTTTTAGTTGTATGAGAAATCATCTTTTAGTTGTATGAGAAATCATCTTTTTAGTTGTATGAGAAATCATCTTTTAGTTGTATGAGAAATCATCTTTTAGTTGTATGAGAAATCATATTTTAGTTGTATGAGAAATCATCTTTTAGTTGTAGAGATGCTTCAGTTTAGATTTATTCCTAAGAAATCGTTGTATAAATGTATAACATCGATGTATTGACGTATAAAACTGATGTATGCACCTTCATTTATGTTGTATTGCATATAACATCGATTTAGACACTTTCAACATTTTGTCCGTAAAAAAAACTTCATATTATGTATCAACGGGTGTCTGTAAGCCGGTGCATGTTCGACCGGTACGCTGGGGTTACATGACCTCGCAGCGTGCACGCCCTCTGTAGCACGTATATATTTTGAAATTGCTAGTCACAGAATATTAGTAATAAAGAAGAAGAAGAAGAAGATTTCATGGGATATGTTAATTGACTAGTAGTGATCGGGACTATAAACTAAGTGGAGAAATTGCTTTTCAAATCAGTACGCTTTTTCACGACATTCCGACATGCTGATCAAAATATGTAACTGTCAAATCAGTGATACAAAGCAGGTCCAAATGCAAAGTACAGTCTCGTGGTTTTACTGAGTAGCTTACAGTATTTGATGTTATAATTTCTTACTCTTAGACCGTTCTGATTTGCTTTTATTGTATGGCTTTTAAATATTTTTTTCATATTGGGAATTCATCAGGGTCGGGTATACTGGGTAATCTTCTTATTGGGTGGGACATGGTGTATTGTATTTTAAAGGGGACTTCGTGTCCTATTGTACAACACCTGCCTTATGGGCGAATCTTGAAAATAAAAAAATAAAAAATTACTCTCCCTAAGTGGTAGGGTGAATTCCCATCATTCAGACCTTGGTAAAGGATTACCCATCTTCGAATGGACTGATCTCTATGCCAAAGAAGAGGCAATTGGCCGTGGCTCTTTTGGCTTGGTATTTGTAGCAAAGAGGGGCCCAAAAGGAGATAAAGTGGTAATCAAGAAACTTATAAGCAACGAGGACAGACAAAGAAGGATGTTCTTCAAAGAGGCCCAAATCTTATGTAACAAAGAAAACGATCACATCGTACAGTTCAAAGCGGCATGTGTGTCGCCATGTGCGATCATGCTCGAATACCTATTCTTTGACTTTGCTCCATTCGGAGACTCAACAACCGTTCAAGCGTTAGGCCCATTTTAAAGTTTTAACATCCTGTTGGGGGTTGCTGGAACTTGTTGGGTGAAGTTTGAGCACAACCGCCAACGTCGACCAACAACTGCCAACAATATGTTGGGTGTTGTTGCGAGCCGGTTTTCACGGACCTTAAGTATAGTCTTTGAATATTCTCGAGAATAAAGTTGTGTTTAGATCGTACTCGACTTGTTGGTATTACTGTAATATTTAGTGTTGTTAGTTTTGATGACACGAGAACTAGCTAGTAAGATATTATTTTGATGTATCATTTTGATGATGTACAAATGATATATCAAATTGGCTTGAAAACATCCAGAAATCCAAGGAGAACATGTGTACATTTTTTCATTCCGCGTTTCAGGATTTGGGGTGATTTTCCGCGATTCCGCGTTTTAGGGTCGCCCGGTGATTTTCCGTCATTCCGCGTTTTAGGGTCGCCCAGTAATTTTCCGTCATTCCGCGTTTTAGGATTTTCCGTCATTCCGCGTTTTAGGGTCGCCCGGTGATTTTCCGTCATTCCGCGTTTTAGGATTTTCCGTCATTCCGCGTTTTAGGGTCGCCCGGTGATTTTCCGTCATTCCGCGTTTTAGGATTTTCCGTCTTTCCGCGATTCCGCGTTTTAGGGTCGCCCTGTTTTGACTGAGTAATGACTAGAGATTCGCCCGCCATGCATGACACACCGGGACACTGAAACTTGCCTAGAATAATTTTATTTCCCTTGAATATTTCCTGATAAACTATAACTTTATCTTTAGATGAGGATTTGTGCATTTTGTTGTTGTAGAGGAGACGAGATGAAGGAACTATTGAAGGAATACTGAGGATTTATTTTGGTTAATTGGTTTCCCGTCGACAAAATGTGCAGAACATATATTCATGAATCTTGACGAGGCTGCCATTTCCCCCCAGTTTGTTGGGTCTTTTCTGAGACCAGTTTAATCCACTCTTCTAGTGTCAATATTTGCTATCAATGGTGAAGGACGAACGGAGGAAGACAAGTATTAAAAGACAGACACGGCAATCAGTTACATTTGCTTTTATTACGGCAGTTTATGAGTTGATATAAAGTACTGTGACTCAGCAGTTCGTAAATGCACAAATCCGGTCCCACAAATCCTCATCTAAAGATAAAGTAACGTTGTCAGCATGTTTTTTTAGAAGAAGCTAGTTTATGTAAACAATAACATGCTGACAGAGTTATTGGGATATGTCAGTTTCATTCTCAGTCGAATATGAATGAAGAATGATTCAAAATCGCAGAGAATGATGCAGATTTTTGTGTTAATATCTGGCAAATATCCGTTGCACAGTTTATAAAAACAAAAAGGGAATAAATTAACTGCAGTACGTACAACACTAAAAATGGCTGTGACCACTATACCC